>SMLS01062190.1:0-20640 GCA_004785975.1 Popillia japonica | reverse complement strand
AGCTTCGGCAGAGATCCTCGCAGACCTTTGCAGAATGTGAAGAGGATGCCATGGTGCATGCTGAGATTCTGTCGCTTACTTCGTCATCTCAGTTAGTAATGCAATTCTAGTTGTCGACTTGACGCATATTCTTGCGAATCATCATTGCCGCATATGGAAGTACTCGTTTAGACCGTGTAAGAGACGCTATGATGAGTCGCCGTTGTGTAGGCGGAACACTGTTCTATCATACTCCTGCATATTATCACTTGCAGCAACTTGTCTCGTACAGACCTGTGTATCTGATAACATTCCATATGGGTTTTTTCTACACTAGTAGTCGTGTTGCTGTGATTCGGGTGTAATGTGTGAATTAATGCAACTCCACCTACCAATGGTGAATCTCTCTTTCAGTAAATATAAGCTATCGTGGGTTAGTACTTCTTCTATACCAAAATTTTTATGATAATTTAAAAATATTAGTAGAGTCCCGATTATCCGGCCCTTTTTCGGATAACCGAATTTCTCGGATAACCGAATACCTTTTGTAATCAGAAAATGAGTGCTGTAAAAATGTGTATATATGAACAAAAATTGAACCTAAAAATTATTTTAGAAATACTTTATATTAAATTTAAATACTTAAGGTTTTTTAAATACATACATGCATGTGCTGCAGAAGATTTATTAACTGTGTAGGTGTAGCATACAGACCACAGACCACATACAAGACAAATATAACACATATTTATAAACAAAACAAACGTGGTTATGTTCATGGTGCGTGCGCATAATATTTCGGATAAACGAGTATATAGAATATAGATACTTTATTCATTTCGGATAACACGGAGAATGAAAAAATGATTTCATTTCGGATAAAGCGGATTTCAGATAAACGAGATTCGGATAATCGGGATCCTACTGTATGTATTTTCTAAATTAACAGTAACAATCACGTCATTTTAAGTTTATTTTCTAAAGGTGATATCCAAGTATAGCTACTATAATGAAAAAGGCACCATATGAAAATAAAAATCGTAATTTTAGAACATCTTGTACTAATATTGTTCGGTTATGTAGATTTTAGATTAAATTGCAGTTATTGCACAACCCTAAATAGAAACATCTATGAAGTTAAATGTTCTAATGCTTTTATATAAAAAATTAAAACTTGTAATTTTACTAAAGCACTACATTATTATAAACATATGTATATAAATAATAAATATTTAATAGGTTCTGAATGTTCCATGTAAAATCAATAGTTGCATATAATTAAATAACAGATAAAAATATCTACTTGCTAGGTAATAAGTGTTTCTTGTAGCAGGTTATCACAAACAACATAAAAACATAAAAACAAATTACTTTGTTAAACTGTATACATTCTAAAATTTTAAAACAAATACACACAATTATATTTACATATCTCTGCTCTCTACTTATAATGGATATATAGGTATAATACTACGATACCTCAAAGACACCAAGGCTACGTCCTAGCTTTCCTATAACTCCGGCTTCTTCTAAGACTTCACGTGTTGCTGTCACACTGGGTTCTTCTTCCGGTTCGACCCCACCACCAGGAACAATCCATTTTTCAGGTTTTCGAGATGATGTTACCAGTAATACCTATAGATACGACTTTTTATTATAATATCAATATAGTAAGGGAATGTTTTAAAACATGATTTTTAAAACATTCATGGTTTATTCTACTTAATATCAAATCGCAATAATAATTGAATTATCCTTTTTTAATAATATAAACCATCATACTAAATCTAATGCATCTTTTCCAAGTCTTCTCTTTCGACAAACTTCTCTTGCGAATTCAAAGTGATTGATTTTATTAGTAGATAGACCACATTTATTTTAAATTGATAGTGCTCGGTTGCTTAATATGAAACTTAAATATATGTATATGCGATATATTAAATGAATAGTATACAATACAAACTTGGGATTGTAAACCATTTCACCCTCTGTTTTATCACTTAGATAATAATCAAAAACAATATGTACAGACATAAAAAATCTCATAACGATCGTGTATTTGAAATGCAACATAAGTATGCCTAAAAATCCTATGCATCCATCATGCACAGGAAGAAATTGCAACTAAAACCATTGTTTGTCAATAACACAATCCAAAACGTAACTGTGCTAACTTACCTCCGTTTCAGCGTCGGAGCGAACACAAATACAGGCAGCACGCCGTCGAAAACCTTCGTCGTCATAGATGCGGATGGAGTTTGGCTTTTCTTTGACCATTGTGGGTACTCAAAGTAAATTAGAACTGAGAAGCAACAACTAATGCAAATAATGTAGAAAACACAAATCAACTGAGACGTAAACGATTTATTGGACAGCCATTGCCGTTAAAACTATTTTATCACACTTTTTTTCTACATAACGATTTATCCATTTTAACCTGAGCATAGAAACATTTACTGATAAACTCTTACACAACAATGAATACACCTTGATTGAAAAATACGAGTTTTTTAGCTATGAACTAGCTGTACGTAGAGAATTTAAGGCCCATTTTGAGCTAGTTTGACTTTTCTGTTCAACACTCACTATTTTATAATGAAATAAGTGCACCGAGTATACCGCAACCAACTGTCACCTTACAACTACAATAAAGTGTCAAATACTAACTCATGGTAGCCAACATTGATTTAGTTGTAGCATATGTCAATTGCATAGCGAATTATAGGATCTTTTTATGTTTAAAGTTGGTTACATAAATTGGCGCCGTAATGGTTCGATACTATTGTACTTGATATCAGAATATTTCACATAAATTTCATTTAATAAATAAGCAACTGGGTTCACCATTCTTTATTGTTTAAGAATCAATTTCTTAACATTTATTAGATAACATAAATCCAGCAATCATCCAAATGGCTAAAACTTGACTTGGATATAAACATAAGTGAATTCCAAACAGATATTCTTTATCTGGTCCACCAATATTAAATATTTGGGATGCTTTAATCACATCCATTATTGCGGAAATATTATAATAAGGTAAGTCAATTACATATCCATATACCTAAAAATATTTATCAGCATTATTAATGTCAGTTTAATTATGATCGTATACCAAATGTGTATGTTCCATTCCTTTCACATGAAAATCAAATTTATTAGACGTATAATTATTTTCAAGATTTGCAATAGATATCTTTAATTGATTTGAAATATAATGATTCCAAATAGTCTTCTCTGTTTTCCTGAGTTTTAATATTTTTTTTCTGAATTTTTTCTCTAAATGAAACTGTAATTCTTGTAATATATGATGTCTACTGTGATAATTGAGTTTTTTTTGCATAGAATTAGTTGGTGCAGGCATTTTATTATTAAATAAACAATGCCAATCTGATCGAGTGAAGTCAAATTGTAATAGTGTCAAATCATGTGTTCGTTGTACATTTGCCCATATCTAGAATGTAGGCTGTTAATTTAATTTATGATAGCATTCCAAAACATACATTTGTGTCATTAACCACACAAATAACTTTCTGAAGAGGACAGAGAGGATCAGTAAGATTATATTTAAGAGCTGTGGTTGAATCGTATATGTAGTGGATTGGTACATTGTTCCTATCATATTCTCGTACTAGAACATATGCAGTTGTTCCATGTGGTACACCATACCCCAGTAGTAACCATGCTTCCATATTTAGTGCTAAGAAAAAGCAAGTAAGGGCAATACTGTGATCAATTGCAGTTCCAATCATTAATTTCAACATTTCCTGTAAGAACACAAAATAAATTACACCTATTTCTAATATAAAGTTTAAAGTACCTCTGTTGTAAGCCATATATTGTCATACAGTTTATTGCAGTCTGTAAATGGTATTAAAGATACATAACGGGCACATTGCTCTTGAGTTATATCAAAATCATTAGAATTTATTTGTGGAGGTTCCAGTGGTCGTATATACCTTGTCAAGCAAACAGTTTTTCCAGATGAATCTATGGCAAATACAGAAAAACTATTGTGAGGATAGTTTTCGTTATAATCTTCATTCCAGTGATTGAGGTAATTTTGAAGATATGGTGGTTCACTACAGGGCAAAGCTTTCTGAAATATCACTAGATTTACATATAATTATATACATATATTAATCTAATATTTAATTTACCATGTTGATCGTTAATTTTGGGAAATTGGGTACAATTTTCAGTTTCAGATTTAAGTATATTAGATTTTGTTCATAATTCAAAAATACTGGGGATTTTAATAAGAAAGACCCTTCCATCTTAAAGACGATTATTCAGTTATTATATACTTGTTACATTATGGTACCTACTTTGCCACTATAGTATACAATTGCAGATAAAGGAATTTTTACAAATCCCAACCAATTGGAACCAAGTTGTTGACTGTTTTTATCAACCACATTCATGTATAAATTTATCATAATCGAAGCGTTTAATGCATTAGGATTCATGTAGTCTATATTAATACTTCTAAAAATTATATATAGGTATATTTGTAATAAATTGTTGGAACAATCCAACCGAAATTAATAGCTCATGAGGAATTATTCCTTAATATACGGACCTTAAGGGAAAAATCATTTCTTCATTCCACACCGGATTTGTTCCTTGTTGAGTTGCTGTTTCCAAGTACATATCATCAAAACTGACACTTATATATGTAGATGATATTTGAGTGTTCATATCTGGACTTTGACTTGAACACTTTTTTAAACTTGTAACATTTGGCACATTTGTGACGGAAGTAATATTTACTAATAATTTAGCAGGAGCAGCTGGTGTAGATTCCTCAGTATCACCTTTTCGTGATCCTAACTGTGGTAATGGCTTGTGCATATCTGGCTTTATTTTAAACCAATTTAGAAAATTTTGAAACACAACTTTTATGTAGTCCCTGCAAAATATGTTATACTGCTTTATACAAGAATAACGGTGTGGATACGTACTGAAAATATGATAGTAAACGCTCGTTTACAACATCATAATAAGTCAAATTATTCGGCATATTTCGACATTTTTGAAAAATTTTAATATGTAGTTGTTTCAAATATTTTTCTCCATTAGATATTCTTAATTTAACATTTTCCTCTCCTTCTGGGCAATACTTATTTTTTTCTTCACGAATTCGTTTATAATAAGATGTTAGCACATTTGTGGGAATCTCCCTAATTCTATTTGGAACAACCATGCCTGCAAATTCCGGTTCATTACGATTTCGCAATGCTAGTATTCGAAATCGCGGGTTTTCTTCAATGGTTGAGGAATTGTAAAATATTAATCGTCGCAATTCTGGATTACATCTAAAATGTTTAAGGGAATTGATTTTTGAAAAATGATTATTAAAATAGTGTCATTAGAGGGTTTCCGAGTGTTGACCGTGTCAAGGTTTGTAAAATATGTAAATACAGTACAAAAAAAAGCACAAGATATAAGATTTCGCCACTAATGTAAGTCGCTTCTTCAGGAGTAAGGCGCATGTGGGAGATGCCAGAAGGTCACGGTAACTCGACGTGTAAATCACGTAGAAGCGAAAACCTTGTGGCGGGGGAGTACTGAACAAAATATTTTTCTTGTTACCACGTAACAAATTCGAAATTGTATTTCAATTTTGGATGTTTTTAACTCTTGATTTATTCTGCTCTATACAAACTAAGTTTAGCAATCATTTTAGGCTGATATTAAGGGGTCTACCATAAATTAATATAGCAAATAATTTTGAGTGCATAATTCACTATAGCAATTATTATTAGCTGCTACTAATAATTAATGAAAGCAGGTTGTATGGAAGAACATTGTAAAAATGAATACCACCTAATAAAGCCGATATTATTATTATATTTTAGTATGTAATGTAGTTTTTTTGTTTGAATTACCTGAAATATTTCTTTTGAGGTTCTGGAACATCGGATCCTTCCTTGATTCCCTCTGTATCAATATATTCAAATAAACATGTATTCAGTGGGTTATGAGGATCAATTTCAACTTTATTTGTCCATTCAGCTAGTTTTAGCGCGTCTACATGACCCTCGTTGTTTAATACAGATTCACATGTTTGCATTGGAAATTTACCAGCGTTACCATTGTTTTCGTAGCAAACACTGTAAGTGATACAACCATTTGTGTTCAGAGGTTCAACCCCTAATTCTGGAAGAATGTATGTCTTACATAATTCTTTAAATTCACAACCACTTCCTACCCCATCATGATTATAATGGATTAGTTCTTCCTTTAAAAAATGTTTATCCAGTAGCTTGGATGAACAATCTATTTTTGAAAAATCCACATTTACATCAGCTAGCTTTCTCTTCACCATAGTGCTAGGTTGTTCAAAAATTTGAATTACGATATTATTCGGCATATCTTCAAATTGTAACGAAAACGTTTCATTAAATTTGCATATAAATGTATCATTCATATCAATTTGTTTCGATCTACATACTTCAATTCCATTGAATAGTATCTTCAAGTACACTTTTGTTGATGCAAGAGTTTGTCGTCTCAAATCTTCTAATTCGTTTTCAACTTTTCCCGTTATTTCATTGTCTGCTTGAATATCCACTGTAATAATCGGTTCCCCAGGTGGTTTAAATGCTCCCATAATATCTGTTGTGACGATGTCTCTTACTTCTTCTTCATCAATTTCGTTGTGTGGCTTTTTAGGTCTTTTCACTGTTTTATCATCATGCCAAATTTTCAGATCATTCTTATATTTTTGTAACTTTTGTTGATATTCATCCATTTTTTCACGTATAATTTCTGTCGTAATCGTATTAACGAGCTCTTCATAAGTTTTGCGCTCTGCTTCATAGTTACATTTTTTCTTATAAATTATCATTTTAGTACGCGTATTAGAAAAATTCTTGTCTCTTCTTAGCTT
This sequence comes from Popillia japonica, assembly GCA_004785975.1. NCBI lineage: Eukaryota > Metazoa > Arthropoda > Insecta > Coleoptera > Scarabaeidae > Popillia > Popillia japonica. Next base: position 13,766 of record SMLS01062190.1, on the reverse strand, counting down.
CTTTATAATTTTCCACGTTTGCAATATATTTTTCAGTAATTGTCGATACTCATGACTTTCGCTAATTTGTAGATCGCGCAATCGTTTTATTTCTCGAAAATGATTTGTAATATCAGCATCACTATAATCCGTATAAGTTTTATTCCGCTGAAAATCTAATTTTTTGTTTATGCGTTCGAGATTGTTATTAACAACCTTATCTTTGTATTTTTGGTACAATTCCAATAATTTTCGCTCGAAGACATGCTCAACACTAAAGAGTGGATGATGGTAAAACTGTATTTGTGAAATATGAAGATCTAATTTAATTGGCTTATACGTATGAATGGAATCTAATAATTCATAAACTGAAGCATCTTTTGGTACTATCATTTCCGTTTTAAAGTCGTCAATGTTTAGAGCAGGGGGTCGATACGACGTATCCGAAATAGGCGATTCAGTTAATTTCAATTTTCCTTCACAATTGAACCATTTCCTAAAATAATATATAGTTTTCGTTAGTATAGCACAAATTATGTTTGCAAAGTTTTATAATCTGCCGACATCGGTGCTCTTTGCGGGAAGATTATAAAGCAGGTTCACCAAAAGCTTATACATATATGTACCTATATATACATATATATATTTTCAAGACCAATTAATATGTTTTCCATCTGCCTTCAACAGAAGGAAACGTCGTCAAATGGCTCATTTTATTGTCTAGAGTATTTATAAAACTAGATCAAAATCTAAACGACGTTCCAGAATCTTATATTAAATCTACATATTATAAGGTACTTACTTGTCATCAACTGCTAATCTTCGTTGTAATAGTTTTAGATTGGGTATTCTCTCCTGTTCAAGGACGTAAATACCTTCATCAGATAACAGTCTGATATCACTTTGCGCCGATGTATCTGTTGTCCTAAAAACGAAAAGAAAATGGCTTGCAAATGTAGTACATTGATTTGCATTTGGATTTTAGAGCACCTTTTTGGGTACCAGAAAGTATTTGATACTGCTAATTCTAGAAAATCTTGTAAAACTTCAGGTGGCACACTTTCTAGTAGTTGATCTTCTTCTTCGTTGTTTCTTAAAGAGTCCGATCTTGACTAGCATTAAAAATAAAACTTATTAAAATTTTAGGTATAAATATACCATGCAATTCTTACATCGACAACGGCTGCGTCTTCACAAAAAAAATTGTAGCAACTTGTGCGTGAGTAGTCGGTAGTGTCTCGACGCTGACGATTAACACTAGCAGCTAATTTTTCATTCTCTTTTTTCAATAATTTGATCGTCGTATGTAAATCTAACGTTTGTGCTTGTGCGGTAGACGAACTAGCTTGATCCTTTATTATCTTAAATCGTTTTCGTATTTTCTCACGGTAAGATTGTGATTCAGATTTGCTCGGAAGAAAATTCGATTGATCACTTAATTTATCCAACGATTGTATTATAGATTTATTTTCAAACGTTTTCGATGATGTAGTTTGTTCTGACTCCTCCATTCTCAATTATACTTTTCTATCGATAATAAATTATACTAATATAAAATAAACGAAAAAACTTGTTAGGATACAAAAACCATATAAGTGCTGTAGTCTGTTATTATTGATTATTTTGGATTTGCTTGTTGATGTGTTTGACCAACGTTGCTAAGCAACTTCTTAAATATTAACTGTAAATACAGGGGTTGCTAATGTAATACTGAAAATGGCCAGTTTTACAATAGTTATAGTTTCTATTTAAAACATGTTATACTTAATTATATACATGAAATACAAATGTAACGCTGTTAAAAAATTGATTTTGTTTTACAAACAACGATTATTTTTTTCTACAATAATTACAAGTAATCAACTACATATATTATATTTCAAACACAGAAATTTATATAAACATACATCAATAATAAATTACTATCTCTTTTATACTGTATTTGAAATAAAGATAACCCGTATCGTACCGTTGCATTTCTACAAACAGGGTATACAATAATGCGAGACTTACATTTAGACCGAAATATGTGTCGAGAGAGTATACATTTCATTGTGAACTTTTTTTTATTTACTCATAAACAGTCTTTAAATAAAGATTTCTGTTACAGATGGCGAAATTAGATAGATTAAAAATTTGTGGCATTAGAAGCTTTGGTCCTAATGAAGAAGACATTCAAAATATTTCATTTTCTTCGCCAGTAACTTTAATTCTAGGCGAAAATGGTTGTGGAAAGACTACAATAATTGAGTCTCTACGATATGCTTGCACTGGTGATTACCCTGACGGTAGCGAGAAAGGTTCCGGATTTCTTCAAGAGCCTAAACTTCGTGTGACATCTACAACAAAAGGATTTGTAAAACTGAGAATCATCGATTCTAAAGGCAAACCTATAATTATTAACAGAAGTGCAAAAATTGAAAGACAAGCAGGAGGCAGATTAAAATTATCTAAAGTAGATGCTTCTATAAATACGACGAGACCCAATGGAACCGAAGTGGCGTTATCAAGTAGATGTGCAGATATAGGAGAACAAATTTGTCATATTATGGGTGTATCAAAGGCAATAATAAATAATGTATTGTTCTGCCACCAAGAAAACTCTTTATGGCCTTTAGAAAAGGATAGTGTCGTAAAAGAAAAATTTGATGAAATTTTTGACGCTGGCAAATATAATAAGTGTATATCAGATTTAAGAAAATATATCACAATTGAAACTAAGGGTTTAGAAACCCTAAAAAATTCACTTCGTAATAAGGAGGAAAAAAAAGATTCGGCCGAGAAAAAACGCGCTAATTTACAGAAAAATGAAGATGAAGTGGTTGAAATAGTTCGAAATATTGCGAAAAAAGAAGAAGAACTTCAGCCAATTTCGAATGAAATCCAGAAAATATGTGAATTGGAGTCTAATTATTCGAAAATACAAGCTGATCTCTTAGCGAAAGAAGCGGAAAGAAGGTCGATAAAACATAATCGACAACAACTTTTAGAAAAAATAAAAAAAGAGTTTGATGGTAGCGATTATGAACTTGAAGAAGCAATAAAAAATTTTGAAAGAAAAAGTAATAAAAACGCGGTAGAACTTGAGAACGCCCAAATTGCTGTGGAAAAAGTTGAAAAAGAACTCGAAACGATGAACGCTAGTATACAAAAAGCACAAGTACGCTTAGGACAGTTAGATGCAGAAAAGAAACAGCAGCAAGAAAGAATTGAAGATAGAAATAATCAAATCAATAGTGTGGCAAAGAAATTAAAATTAATACCAAAACTTGATTCACAAGATGCCGTTAAACATACTTTGTCATTGATGAATGAAGCAGTTAATGGTATAGAAAAAAAAATAAATGAAGAACAGGAAGCAAATCAAGGAGAAGAAAAAAACCAACAAGAAAAGATCGATGCCTGTCGAGAAACTATAGCAAAACTTGAACAAGAAAAATCGTTGAACACATCGCAAAAAGGTGACGTACAGAAGCAACACCGCGATATCAATTCACAGTTAAAACAACTAGATGTATCCGATGAATTATTAAAAACCATGAATAGTCAAATTGATCAAATTGATTTGCAAATTCAATGTTTAGTAGACAGTTATAATCCAGACGAATTACAAGCAAAAATTGATAGTACTACAAATGAAATTGAAGTGTTGGAAAAGAAATTAGATGAATTAGATAGAAATTACACCACGCTTCAAAAAAATTATGTTACGGAGGAAACTATTGCTACTAGAACAAGAGATGTTGTAAAAAAAGAGAGTCAAATATTTAAATTAAAAAATTCTTATTACCAGGATTTTCAATTACTATTTGACGAAGTACCTGAATTTGATATTAGACATGCTGTTGATAAACGCATACGAGAAGCTACTAATGAACTGGAAGAAATAAAAACAAAAATTGATATTGAAAAGAAAAGAATTGCTACTAATGAAACAAGCATTAAAATTAACGAAGATAAACTAAATTCCTTGGTGAAGAAAGTAATCGAAGTTAATGAGAAAGTAGTTGAAACAGCTCAAGGTAATTCTTTCGAACAATTTTGTGTGGACCTGGAAAAAACTATCGAAAATTTACAGAAAGAACGTGGTCAGTACAGGTCAGCGTTGATAATATACGAAAAATTCGTTAAAGACTTTCAAACGGAAAAACCATGCTGCCCCATATGCGAAACCGATTTTAGTAATAAGCATTCTATAGCCAATGAAATTGCAGTGAAACTAAGAAATAAGATCGAAGGTCTGCCTCAAACATTACAACAAATAGAACATGAACTTAAAAAAAAACAAGAAATATTCAGTCAAGCAGAGCAGCTTAAACCGCGTTATACAGAAACAAAAGAACTAGAAGAGTCCACGATTCCAAAATTGAATTCTGAAATTAAACAATCAAAAGTAGCGTTGCAGCTGGCACAAGAAAATTTAAAACTTTTAAACAATACTGAAATCCAGCCAAAAAAAATAATAGAAGTGGCAAGCAAAATAGTAGGAGATGTAACATTGATAGATAAATACAATTCTGAAGTGGAATCTTTTAAAAAAGAAATAAGTAATTTAAGATCTAAGCTTTTACCATCTAACACAAACAGATCGAAAGAGCAGGTAGAAAGAGATATAAAGGTGTGCAAAGCAGATATTTTGGAAAAACGGAAATCTTGCGAAGCCGACACAAAAAAACTAACAAACAACAAAAGGGAATACCAGGAATTGCGAGAACAAAAAGCACAAACCGAGAAAGAAAAATTTCACCTAGAAAAGTCGATGCATACGAAACCGCAATTGCTAGAGCAGTTGGTTTCCTTAGAGGAAAAAGAACAATCTTTAATTTTTGGAATTAAAAGACTTGATCAAGAATTGATTCCGTTAAAAGGAGATTTAAAAAATTTTCAACAAACCTTAAATATGTTGAAAGCTGATAATAACAAAAAATATAAAAATAGTGCAACCGAATATAATGAAATAAAAGCAGAACTACATAATCTTGTAAAAAATCAGGCGGTTGTTGTTAAAATAAATAATCAAAATATAGATGATCAACTTAGAACTACGTTAGAAAAGTACAATTCTTATAAAACTGACGAAGAAAAACTGAATTGTAAAAAGAAGACACTATCTGAAAAAATTGTGAACATTAAAGAAGACCAAGCAAAAGCAGAATCAAACAAACGCAATCTAGATGATAATCTTGAAATTAGAAGGAAAACCCGCGAGATAAAAGCACTAGATGAATCTATCCAGAAATTAGAAGATAAAGTTGGAGCAGAAGATTATACTACATTACAAACTAAAAAACAGCAATTAGAAAGACAATGTGTTGATTTGATTAAGGACGTTAGCAATATCAAAGGACACAAAGAAGCCCTAGAAAAAAATATCACATCTCTCAGGGACGAACTGGAACTACCAGAAAATAGGAACGCTTATAATATATATAGACGGGCATGTTATGAATATAAAGTTCAAAAGTGGGCGCTTAGTGATGCGAGAATTTACAGTAAAGGTCTAGAAGAAGCAGTTATACAATTTCATAAAGAAAAAATGAGTAAAATCAATGAAATGATTAGAGATTTGTGGCGTGCTGTATACAAGGGAAATGATATAGATTGTATTCAGATACGAACTGAACAACCTGAAACTAAGTCCGATTCAACCAAACGTTCATATAATTACCGTGTGGTACAACTAAAGCACGAAGTTGAAATTGACATGAGAGGACGATGTAGTGCTGGTCAAAAAGTGTTGGCATGTTTATTAATAAGAATGGCACTTGCTATGACTTTCAGTCATAACTGTGGTATACTAGCTTTAGATGAACCAACTACAAACTTAGATAAAGAAAATATAGACAGTCTTTGCGAAACATTAGCTACTATGATACAAAACAGACGCGTGGAAAAGAACTTCCAGTTATTAATCATTACTCACGACGAAGACTTTATTAGAAAGTTATCGCAATTAGAGAGCATCGATAGCTGCTTGAGAGTAAAGCGTAACCCACATGGCAATACAATTATTGAGACAGAAGCTCTTTGATTTGTATTTATTTGTGAAATATTACATTTTTATGTTAATAAAATAATGTATTTTAAAATCTTGGTATTTGTAAGACTAAAAATACTATACCTTAGTTTAGTAATGATGCATTGTGCTTCATACAGCGATTAAAAACTAAGTAACAAATATCCCAGTTTTTTTCTTACAATAATGTAGTAGTAATAGTGCATGTACCCAGCTCCGCCATCACTGTATTAAAAAAAACCCTGATAGGCGATGTGTTTATGCTCATAGAAAAAGTGTTGTGCTCTTGTATTAATCTTTCTTTTTTGGCACAGCCAAGGACACACCAGCCCCGCTCCATTGAATTTCGAAATATATAGTTGGTTTGTTTGCGCTCTTTTCTCTTGCAAATAAAGTTTTGTTTTCTCGTATTAACCGAACAATAACGCTTTCTTTTTAGAAAAGCTAGGGACATGCCTGTTCGCCATTATTGAATTTTGAAGTAAACATCATGTCATTCTTTCGCGCTTTTGGTGCGTTTTTCAAATTGGGGTTGAGGTGGCGGAGCTGCGGATATGCCGGAAACCGCTCTTATATAAGCATTTAAATTATTGCTACGATTAAGTTTCATCGCCACTGTAGTTGGCCAACTACTCAGACAAATCAGAGATCGCTGTCGTTCAAAGTTCAATTCTTCAGGACGACAGCAACAATTATCGTGATAAATTTTATCCTGACTGATTTTACTACTGGAAAGGAAAGTGAAGCAGTATGAATGGTAAAAATAGTGCGGCATAAAACTTTACTATCAATCTATGCACAATGTAAGTTGGAACGGTACTCAGATACATAAGCAATATAGCTTAGGCAACTGTTTCAAGAAACACCCACTCACATGGCAGAAAGAAATTATACAAATTCTTTATTAAGTTTTATTCAGTCTACGGTCTTAGATATCTCAGCAAGTCCCTAACGATTAAATCTATAGTATTTGCTTCTGAGCTAAAAAATCAAACAAGATGTGTTCACTTGTCTGGTGAATGCGCAGAGCCACTTGGGTATTCAGGCACACAGGTTCGAAATCGTTTTAAACTGGTTTTAAATCTTCCAAATGTATCCGTTCCGATTTAACGCATATATGCGCACTTGGAAAGTTTTGCAGCGATATCATTGTCAAATAGGTTGTGACCCTGTCAGAGGCTAGAAGGAGACACAACGCATAGGATGCAGTCTATGCGCGCAGTGCATAGAATGCACGTCTCGGAACACACATAATTTTTTCTGTTCTTCTATGCAAGCAGCGCATAGAATGCACGTCTCGGAACACACATAATTTTTTCTGTTCTTCTATGCAAGCAGCGCATAGAATGCACGTCTCGGAATGCGGCCTTATGCAACGAAAAATCGTTCAATAGAAAGTTTCGCCGCGAAACAATTTTCAAATAGGTTGTGACCTGGGCCGCGTTCCGAATTGTGCATACTACGTTATATGCGACTTATGCAACAAAAAATTTTTGCGTTCAAATAGGTTGCGACCCTGTCAAAGGCTAGAATGAGACATACAACGCATAGGAAAAAAAGTAATGCAGTCTATGCGGGCTAAATGCGCGCAGCGCAGAGAATGCATGTCTCGGAACGCGGCCCAGGATACACAGATACAGGTATGCCGACGCATATCTTATGTATACGTCACTGCGAAGCATTAATTGTTAAATACAAATCCCGCCTACAAAACCAGCGATTTTAACCTCTTGAAATAAATTCCAAATGTAATTTGCCTCGTACTGACGTCACGCGCGGCTTTGACGATATTTGGTTTTGAAAAGAGCATAGGTACCTGTATCTGTGTATCCTGGGCCACGTTCCGAATTGTATATACTGCGTTGGATGCAGAGAAATGTTATACATATATACTAACGTATATAGAAGATGCCTAAGGGTGCTATTCTCAACTTTGCTCGCGTTTAGCCGTATACCTGCGATTGCGAAGGGTTCGTTTGCGAAGACGTGTATTCTTAAAGGCACTCGCAATAGTCTTCGCAACTATGCGAGCGACATACTTGACAACGCCGACAATTGGGGGCTTTAACTGTGTTTCCGCAACCTTCCAATATATGGCGCGCAGATGTGTTTACAATTTTTAAAATTCGTATGGCGCTAAATAGAAATGCTAGATGTAATTCTTTACAAATAATTGGATAAAATAAAAGTATTTATTATATTCCGCGTGTAAATAGTCTCAGACGTTCTCTTAACGTTCCTAAGTGAATTATACGCGAAAAGAAATAGTGGTTTGACAAACAAAATGAAAATGACTGAAAACCAAAAAAGCACGATGATTAAATATGTAAGAGTAAATATAATTTGATGTCAGGCAAACTATCCTATAATATTCCAGGATGGAAATATTTAGCTGATTTCTTAAATGGTATGCCAGGAATTGTAAAGGGTTGGAAGAGTTGATGCGAGGTAGCGTAAAATTATATTCAATTTTGTATTTGAAATGAATAATTTATTAAGTATTTGTAAACCATTATAACGCATAATTTACTTATAGTATAGTACTATTCTTTTATTTTATTATTTCTCAAGACACCGCATGATATGCGGCCAAGAACAAACCTGAAGTACATAGCAGGTATAGTCACAATATTTATTTTATAATAAAAATAACATTTTTTATACATCGGATTTTTTTTGAAGTGTTAAGATGTAAAGTAACACAAAATACTATATCAGAGAAAATTGTCTACAATTCGACAGTTTTATATATTATAATGAAAGAGTCAAAGAGGCGACTCTAAAATGTAAACTGAGTTAACTCAGTAGATCTTCCACGGGAGTCAGCTCCTCGACTATGGGACTATGTGCATTGTAGATATCTATGTATCGAATTGGTACTATGCGCTCATTGCTACAGTAGATAGCGCTAGAAAATACATCGCCTAGCAAGCGACACCGGCAAGGGTGTCGCCTGAAAATAACAAATATCGATTATTATTTCGATTGTTTTTTGCTTATAAATCAAAATAATAAAAATATGAAAGTTAACTAGGACCATTGGACCACATTTCTAGATTTTTATGAAGTGCACCCTGGAATATTAACAAATAAATTTAGTGGCCAATTCGGTGACATTCATTCTCATGAAAATACCATTAAATACATATCGCACCATTTCTTTATTTAAACGAAACAGGTCCATAAAATATGCGTCATGTAAGGATAATGGATCGCTTTTGCATCTTTAGAGCTCGTGTTTCAATATTCTGTTGCCGTATTTCCTCAAGCCGTTCATGATCATTTACAGCAATTGCATTTATATGGTGTATAAATATATTTTATTGTTATATATATACAATATAAATATGGTAGCATCTATAAATTAAATTTATTGCTCTATATTGTTATTATCTTTTTATTCCAACACGTAGTTTTTCTGTAGAAATAGGTTATAAATGTTTTAATTAAATGACGCAAAGAAATTCGCAGACGAAAATTTAATACAACTATAATTGAAATTTAAAGTTAATTTGACACTGACTATATTCAAACGTAAATTAAACAAAAAAAAGTATTACTTTGACAGATTTTCATCAATATATTTAGAAAAGGTAATACATTGGCAATGCCTACTACTACCAATACCGAAGATTGCCGAACCTCAGGCGATAGTGGGACAAGTATTCTCGCTTGCGATTTATCGCTATCTACAAACTATCTACCCTAGCGTAGCGATGGTAGATATCTACAATGCACATAGTCCCATAACAGCTCGCGAATGAGTTATCCACCTCTAATAGAATGGTACTCATATACGCGCATGATCTACTATATAGGCGAAAATAATGCAAGCGCGGTTATTGAAGTATGAAAAGGTATTGAGGTATGTTCATATCCATTAATACACTGTATTTACCTTTAGTGCTGAGTAAATAAAAAAATGTATTTTGATATTGTACCCGCCTTAAGCTTTTAAAAATAATTTTCGTAATTGTTATATTTTACTGCTCATTATAAAAAACAATGAATTACTTTTTCACTTACATTCGATTCAATTTGATTTCTTTTTACTATATTTCATCATGGTACCAACAATTTAAATTGACTTTTAGGTTTACTCTTCATAGATGATTCAAAAATGTTATTTATATTTTTATTATTTACTTAAATAGGCATAAAATTGTATCTGGTCAATTGGTTGTGGTGGTTACCACGTAAGTTCCTATCGCATTTGTTATATGTGTGTATAAACACAAAAATATTTAACTTGAAAAAACCACGAATTTTAATAACAACAATCGATCAAACATAACGAAACGAAACTGTAAAATGACGCTAACCTGAGGTGGGACTATGTGCACTGTAGATATCTATGTATCGACTTGTGTCTATCGAATTGGTACTATGCGCTCATTGCTACAGTAGATAGCGCTAGAAAATACATCGCCTAGCAAGCGACACCGGCAAGGGTGTCGCCTGTGAAATAACAAATATCGTCTTTACATATAGCAGCAGATGTAAGAGCGAGATAGGTAGATAGAGGAAGATTAGGCGGTAATAAACTTCAAATTCTTCAGATGTGTCTTTTTCAATATAAAGGCGATAAATGGACAGAAATGTTCTTTTCATCTATTTGTACTATAGCGGTGTACGAAACATATTTTTTGAATAGATTATTATTTCGATTGTTTTTTGCTTATAAATCAAAATAATAAAAATATGAAAGTTAATCAGGACCATTTCTTTATTTAAACGAAACAGGTCCATAAAATATGCATCATGTAAGGATAAATGGATCGCTTTTGGATCTCTTAGAGCTCGTCTTTCAATATTCTGTTGCCGTATTTCCTCAAGCCGTTCATGATCATTTACAGCAATAGCATTTATATGGTATAAATATATTTTATTGTTATATATATACAATATAAATATGGTAGCATCTATAAATTAGATTTATTGCTCTATATTGTTATTATCTTTTTATTCCAACACGTAATTTTTCTGTAGAAACAGGTTATAAATGTTTTAATTAAATGACGCAAAGAAATTCGCAGACGAAAATTTAATACAACTATAATTGAAATTTAAAGTTAATTTGACACTGACTATATTCAAACGTAAATTAAACAAAAAAAAGTATTACTTTGACAGATTTTCATCAATATATTTAGAAAAGGTAATACATTGGCAATGCCTACTAGTACCAATACCGAAGATTGCCGAACCTCAGGCGATAGTGGCACGTAGTACCATTTTTAAGTAATCTCGCTTGCGATTTATCGCTATCTACCCTAGCGTAGCGATGGTAGATATCTACAATGCACATTAGATTAGATTAGATTAGATTAGGGGTGGCCCTACGGGCCTCTTTCACCGCGACCTTCCCGGTCTATTGTGATCCCCAGTAATCCTAGAAGGCGCCCTCTAACTTTGCCCTCTTTATGAGGCTTAGCGTCCTTGAGAGCGGCTCCTGTGTGTAGCTTAATGCTGTGGGATACTCTGTGCCCAAAATAAGAAACCTTGTCCTTGCCAGGCCTTGGCATTGGCACAGCACATGGACTGGGGTTTCCTCCTCCTCCTTGCAGAATCTGCACAAGGCATTTTCCGCCAGGCCTATGTTGTACATATGCCTATTCAGTCTGCAGTGACCTGTCAAAAGTCCTACTAACATTTTGACGGTTTTCCTGTCTTTATCTAGTAGGTCTCTAGTGAATTCAGGCTTCTGTTCTTTTAAGAACTCCTTTGCCTGTCTTTGCCCAGGTGATTTCCGCCACCAATGCCTGGACTTACTGTGAATCCATTCGTTGATGGATTTTCTAATTTGTGATTTGGTGGTGCCGAAGGAAGGGGCGGGCCCGACGAATTGCCTCGACGAGCCTTGTCTGGCCAGGTCGTCTGCCGCCTCATTACCCTTCACACCCTCGTGGCTGGGAACCCAGGCCAAGGTTAGTTTCCTTTGGGAACCCACCTCGTTTAGGGCGTTAACGCAGTCCCAAACCAGTTTGGAGTCAACACTTGCTGAACTGATCGCTTTAAGTGTTGCTTGGCTGTCCGAGAAGATGGCGACGCTTTTACCGACCTCGGTCCATCTTTCCACTTCTCTGACGCAATGGTGGATTGCTGCTACCTCAGCTTGAAAGACCGTTGTGTCTTTGCTGAAGCTTATCGAGAGAGCCTTCCTGGGCTTTCCTCCATATATGCCGGCTCCTACACCCTGTTCGGTTTTGGAGCCGTCTGTATACCAGTTCGAGTCCGCTCTTATCGGAGAGCCTTTCTCCCAGTCCTTCTTGTCTGGTATTACAACCTGATATTTCCTATCGAGGTTGAATTTCTGAACCATGGAGTCACTTGGCGCCCCCGTGAGGGGTGCCTCCTTGAGTTCATTCAACGGTTTTTGGTATTCAGCACCGTGCGATTTGCTTATCGGCGCTTGTTTATACGCCAACCTATATGCTGCGGACCTCGCAGCTCCTTGGACGTAGATATGTAGCGGTGGCAGGTTTAGGATAACCTCCAACGCCGCAGTGGGGGCCGACCTCATCGCGCCGGTGGTGCAGAGGCAGGCTAGTCTCTGAACCCCACCCAGCGCTCTGGCCGCCCCCACCTGCTGCGCCTTTGGCCACCATACTACTGCTCCGTAGGTTATCATGGGTCGAACCACCCTTGTGTATAGCCACAGAGTCATTTTGGGGCTAAGGCCCCAATTCCTTCCGCAAAGCCTCCTGCATCTTCCTAGTGCAATGGTAGCCTTGCTGGTTGTTTTTTGGATGTGTGTGTTCCATGTAAGTCTTTGATCGAACCATACCCCAAGGTATTTCGCCTCTTTGACATATGGAACCCTTTCACCTCCTAGCACTAATGGTTGTAAGCCTTTTAGTGTTCTTTTCCTAGTGAAGGTGATAACTTGTGTCTTTTGAGCGTTGACTGATTGCCGCTCTTGTTTACACCAGTTATCCACCACATTAATTGCGGTTTGCATCCGTTCCACCAAGACCTCTAACAACTATTGTGAGGTCGTCTGCGTAGCCTAGGCAATGACAGCCCTTGCTGTTTAGATTGCGGATAAGGTCATCCACTAGGACGGCCCACAAAAGGGGAGATAGGACCCCCCCCCCCTCTGCGGGCAACCCCCTCCCGCCTCTGCTATAATGGTAGCCTCGCCTATTGTGGATGTAATTATCCTATTTTCGAGGCTAGCCCTTATCCATTGCAGAAGCTTCGGTGTGACGCCTTTTCTCCGTAGTGCTTCGATGATTGAGTATGTGGTAGCATTGTTGAATGCTCCTTCTATATCCAGGAAGGTCGCCATGGCTACTTCTTTGTCATCTAGAGACTTTGAAATTAGCCTGTTGAGATCGTCAAGTGCGGCCTCCGTGGATTTACCGGATTGATAGGCATATTGCCTATTGCTGAGTGGCTGATTGCTCAGCACAGTATCTCTTATGAACCTGTCCACTAGCCTTTCCAGTGTCTTTAGTAAGAATGATGACAGGCTTATTGGTCTGTATGACTTTGGCGTTTGATCAGTGGTCTTACCTACTTTGGGTAGGTAGATCACTCTCACCTTTTGCCATGCAGAAGGTACGCATCCCCAGGCTATACTCGCTCTGAAGATTTTTGTGAGATGTGGCATTAGCACTTCCATCCCTTTTTGCAACAGCGCCGGAAATATTCCGTCTGTGCCGGCAGATTTGAAGGAAGCAAATCTGCTCACCGCCCACCTGATTTTTGCGGGTCTCGCAATCTCGGTGGCTAGCCTCCAATCGTCTCGTTTCGGCCTATTCGGCCT
>SMLS01062185.1:0-13396 GCA_004785975.1 Popillia japonica | reverse complement strand
GGTTGTTGTAGATGTGTAGGTGGAAAATTCGGCGCCCGCAGGGTGTACAGGTGAAAGTTGGCACTTTATCATTGTTTCATTGTGGTCGATGTTTGGTTATTGCCGGCGCACAATCACCATCGTTTTATCACTTAATCGCGGCGGGCCGTTGCATTTGTCCGTTCCATATCTTTCGGTTATTCTTTTCCTTTTCGAATGTTTCCTTTCCGCCTACGCAACGGGCATATTGTATGCTAATCCGTACAAATATGCCCAGTCGTGCAAACGAGGAAACGTTTCGTTTCTGCGCAAGATCTCCGTGATAAGAAGCTGATGGTTCTGTAGTAATTTATCATTAATGAACATCTGTAATAATGATTTTATGTAAATCGCACAGCAAGTTAGGTTTTGCAATATTTTCTATTTTAAAAGCTCTAAATGTAGGTACGTATGTATATCCAATATACATAATGGTAAAACCGCGATTCGCTGTTGGGACATAATTAACAGCATAGCATTATTGTATCAAAGCCAACATAACACTTTTGTACAGCATTCAGAGACTGTTTAATTAAAAACCGTAAAAAAAATTTTCCTACATAAATTTATAGCAACTTTCTTATATCTTTCCATGCGAGGAATCACCAGATACAATTTATTAGTAGGTACCGCTACATACGTATATTATAACAAAATTGACAGTTTTAATAGGATGACAGTTGGAATTTTCCTGCAAATTTGTTCGAATAAATAAAATGGTAGAATGCAGTCGTACAATAAAGTAAGAATTAATCAAGAACGCTGCTTCGGTGTTTCATTTTAAACAAAATAATTTCACAAAGTGCCAACCAGACTTAATGAAATTAGACGAAGGTGGAAACATCGGTACACAACAATCCTTAATAACTATCCACCTGGATTTCATAGCTCGTAGGTCTTAGATGTCGGCCGGGCAGAATCAACTATCGCAGAACGACGACAACAAGAGGCAACAGTAGCTTCCCCAAGTTGGTAATATATATACGTATAGACCCCCGATAAGGTCTCCTCATCCTCTTTCTTATATTTCTCGCGCGCTAGAGAGCGAACAGCGCGCGAATATTAGAAAACCCGAATGAGATTTATGGGCGATGTCAAGCTATAAGCCATCGCAATCTTGGATAATGGTGGAGTCCTCCTCCTCACCGCTCCGAAACTGAAGCATGGCGGCGGCAGAATTGCGAAGGAAGACGCTATGGGATGGGAACAACGCGAATTAATTAATTGGCTCACAAAATAAAGACCATAAATTCACATAGCGTCACAAATTATGGGCGAGATAGGGAGTGTCGTGAAATAAAATAACCATATCTATAGAGCTTCTCTCTGCGAGCGCTCCGGCTGCTACTGCTGTTGCTCCTGCTGCTGCTGCTGCTGCTTCTGCTGCCTTCCTCTCACGTTTATGTACATGTAGATACCTTACTCGCTCGCACCAATCCGGACAATTATTAACCGGACGGAGATGCAAGAAGCAATGTTAAATGAGCCACCTATTTTCGCGGATATCTCGTCGGATATTTATATAAAAGTTTTACTTTTTAATGCCTTAAATGCGCTAGCTTTTTTTTGTCCTCCTGCCGTTCGGACGGTCGATGTCTCCTTCTATTCAATGTTTTTTTTTGTTCTTCTCCCGTTCGTCGTAGTCTTCGGCGTCGTTCTCCACAGCGACGTCGTTCGTTGTCGTTATTCTCCTCCGCTCTTTTCTTTGCTGGAGAGTTCTGAAATTATTCGAAATTTGAATATCCTCCGGCGTAATTAGTGTCGCTTCTTTTACTCTGAACTAATTAAGCAATTTTTATTTCGGCGTAATTTCATTTGAATTTTCCGCTCGATTCTTCTACGTTAATGACGTGATCGTCGAATAAAAAAATTTCGTTTTTTTCCTACTATACTATGTACTGTAGAATATAACGGGGCAGTCACCCTATAACTAATGAGTGGGGGCACTGAACTTGGAGCTTATCAAATTTATTTGGCTATTGAGGTCTTCTTCTGGGTACGTAGACGCACAACAATCATGGCTTATTCACATCGAGTACATTAATAGAGTTGTATGCATGTATTAAATTCAAGATGGCGTCGCCCGTCGACAACCGGAAGAACTCCGGTATACGGTGGTGCGTTTTCTACCCAAGTGTGGGAGTCCGTCAAATACGGGACCATAACTTAGATTGTTATCATCCGGTTCAACTTTAGTAGTAGGTAAGTAACTCTGCTCCGTGCTATACGTATGTACATACATGTATGTATAGTACATACATAGATTATATGTATATACTTATATACAATACATACATGATACGACATAACAGCGGTGTTTCACGTATAGTAGGCAGTAGTTTAGAATCCATTAGCATTGTGGAGCGTAAGCTTATATGTACGGCAATATACATGCGAGTTAGTTATTTAGTTAGCGAGTTGGTACCACTGCTGCTGTACCTGTGTATGTATATTTATGCATGTAATGCATATACATACGGATAATTTTAGCAGCTGTTGAATATGTTTAGGCTAATGCGCGTGTTAAGTTTATGTCGCCGGTAAAGTATTCTGTCTACGTAGACGTATGAAACACGAATTAATTGACGTGCGTTTTATAAAAGCGCCATTTTGATTATTTACGTAAAATGGTGTTTTAACGTGAGGGATACTAAACACAGGATAGCATAGCAACAATTAAAAATATTAAATTCTCTTAACTGGAAACTTTGCCTTAGGTGCATTTTTTTAAAACGTTTTGCATATGCAAAAGCTTAATCAAGTGGATCCTCCTTCAAGGATAAGACTGGAGTCTCTCAGTTTCTTGTAAATAACACTGAAATAATCTATAATAGATTTGGAAAACCCTCCAACCTTCAATATTTCATATTGAAGTGTCAAAAAGCGGGGAGCTAAGTTCACCTCGAAGAAAGTTTGAAATTTAATTTATTTTAATTTAATTTTAATTTTCTACTATGCATGTTAATTGACAATTTACGATAATATCGAACAAATATAGAACAGCTTCATAGTTTTGAATTAAAAAAAAATACAGCTGGTCGAAATCTAAGAGTTTGGGCTGGTGTTGAGAACAACAATAACTTCGAACGTTCGATTAAAAAATGGTTGAAGTAGTTTAAGGATACAAAAGCTTTGGTTGTCTATTTTGTTTTTCAAATAGAAACACAATAAATGTTGACTTTAGCTCAGATTTCGATATAGTCACAAAAAAATTGTTTTCAGAATGGTCGTGTGTCAAAGTCGAAGATTTAGACGGCAAAATAGATATGAACTATGGAAGACTGTTTATAAGAAGAAAGTAGGTAAATTGCTGTAGAGCTTGTAAGAATTCGAAATGTTTTCTATTTTATTTTTACTGTCCTATCATTGATTCCTTATCTTGCAGATATTATTTCTAATAAAATTTGATTATGAATTGAATTCAATGAACAACTACCTATGGAACCATGCAAATACCAAAGATTATATCCTCCACTGTCCATCATCCTGCAAGTCTAAATTTTCAAGGATTGCGTGACTGATTTAGTATGTTCTTACATTTAATATCAATCGTGCAAAATCAATAAGCTAATAATCCATTTAGGTTTACGATTACCGAGAAATAAGCTTCTTTTGTGCATTAAATCTATGCAATCATTAATATTAAGGGTTGTTGATTTATGATCGCCAAAAAGCCGAAAACGAATCAACCAACGTCCAACACCTCAACTTACTCCAGCACCTGTGCCTGTGCCACACACACACACAGCAGAAAACATCAGGCAGACGAGAGAGAGAATCCACACCATAGCCGTATATGTATGTGTGCAGTCCGAGACTATATTAATGACATATCGGGCGAGAGACGTGTCAGCACCGGTCATGATTAATAGTGCGGCCTCGCTGACTGCCATATGAGACCTACGACTTGTCCGCACGCGTTATATTATACATCCCCCTGTGTATGTTTTCTAATAATAATAGTAATAGCTATATTCACGTTCCGCATAAAGGTTATACTTCTATATGAGAAGCATGTGTATGGTTCGCATATAGTGTCAATTATACTGCTATTAATCAAAACGGTACGCGTCTAGAATATAATCGTTTGATAAATTGTTTGGATATCGCATCCCTGCTCTACGAATTAAGCAGCAGATTTAAGAAAATCAAGGTTCAATCAATGCAAGTCTTTCTGAAGTTGCAAAAACAGATGTGTACGTTTATAAAATATATGTACCTGTAGCAAAAGTCATAATCTGCATGCGCTTTCAGTGTTGAACATTACGCGATTACTCCATACTGTAATACATGCATAAACATAGGTCTATGCATGTAAGCGTAACAATCTCTCAGTTACTAGACGGTTTATTTTAATTGGCCAAGATTAATAGCGAACGGATGAAGTTGTAGTAATTAATAACGAGCTGGTAAGGTATAATTTATCGCAATACAGCCGGCTTATGTGTACATCCATCACTGTTTCCAACGTTTCTGTATGGCTAAGCGCTTTGCATAAATATAGGATATAAGTTTTAAATATGGCGGTTTTGCAACAAACGAACGATTCGTAATGGCAACGTTTCCTTGATGCATTTCGGGGAAACATTTTTGATATATGTATCTATTCCGTGATAGCTAAAAATTAGACTTGTTATATCGACTTTGATAAAAGGCTAGTACCTATGTCCATTCCAGAACCGATTAAACGCAATCTATTCTTCGCCGGAGGTGATTTAAACCATAACCTAAAGTATAACAAATAATCGGGTTAGATAATAATAGTCGGTAGTCGGTCGCCGGTGCCGGCGAAAGAGGCACGATTATGCATATTATATCGTGGGGCAGTTCGCATGACAATTTGTTAAGAATGATTTTATAACCATATATCAGTGGGTTATCATGCGGCGCTATCTAACCGTGTGCCAGTACAACAATATGTAGTGCCTACTCTTTATCTTCAGTATTATACGGCTGTATAAAATAATACTGGAACGGGGCACGCA
Organism: Popillia japonica; assembly: GCA_004785975.1. NCBI lineage: Eukaryota > Metazoa > Arthropoda > Insecta > Coleoptera > Scarabaeidae > Popillia > Popillia japonica. Next base: position 8,393 of record SMLS01062185.1, on the reverse strand, counting down.
GCGAATAAAACAATTCAATTATGTGTGGCCGGCGTGAAATGCAAATGAGTGGTATTTCAAAATGGAGTAGCTATTGTAGCAATGGTAATACCGTAGTGTACCTAAAGTAAAAGTTTCCTTTTAGTCGGTTGATTTTGAAATAGAACAATCAATAATTACAATTTAGGGTACCTACCTAATTATGATTTCTTACAATAAATAAACAATAACTAATCTGATTTTTTTCCCAGATTTCCTTTTTTAAATATCCAAAAAATTTATACACTGAAAGAACTACATTAAACACAAACAATTGTCCTCCCTATCTTCCCGGCGTTGTTTTCAAAATCTTTTCTTAAATATTGTTCCCGTTGCAATCTAATTAGTTTCCTTCGGGCTACATCGTCCTATTTAACACAAATTATTTCAGGACAGCTATTCCTCGACGACCAGTTTTACAATGCAAGGCCGCCTTCGTTTGCATTTATATATTTTTAAGCCGGAACTAGATTGCGAGGACGGTAAACAATAACAGACACTAAGAGAAAGGGGGGCGTCGTATTTACCTCCCCTGAAGATGAGAGACTGAGGATGAAACTCAGTGTTCCCTCGTCGCTTCGTTTTTACGCGGATATATACATGTTAATGCCGGTAGTAATCGTCATCAGAAACATGGCTTTCTTCAGTACGAAGGGGACTGGTTTGAAGCGAAATTAATTAAATATAACGGTGATGCAGTAAACATGAAATTCATTGTAAAGTATCACTAGTGTATCGGTAGGAATATTAACGCGGGGGCGAATCCACACAGGCGATGAATACGAAAAGGAAATACGTATCTCAGCGAAGGCGTATAGTCCGCACATAAACTGAAATCCTCGAGACCGTTTTGTCGGCAGTTTATGCTTGGAAATGCAAAACCCTGACTGTTTTACATTTCAGTAAGCTCATATTTAATGGCGTCTGTGAACTATATACACCCTCGCCAGCTCTAAGATGTTATACGCTTATAAGTAAGTATATACTATTTCCACGTTATATTACCCCCTTTCCTTCAGCTTTTGTAGATGGATATACTGCACGTATACACATACACGTAAGGTATGGAAACGGAGACAGAGAGCGACACGACGATGTTCCGGGACGTATACCGATGTGTGTATTTCCCTGCGAGGAGGAGAGAAGCAGCTATAGCAGATTTAGAGCAGCTTAGATTTTATGGAGCAAATGAAATTACATTCCCCTTTAAAATATGATGAGCTCTCCCGATAATGAAACCCGCTTCTCAATCTCTCTCTCTTGAATATTGTCGTGAACGCGAATCGCGGCAAGAAAGTAAACTTGCGTAATATATACGAGGGTTGACACTTTAGTCCCGTGCCAAACACATACATACATACATATATTATAACATGAGGGAAAAGATGGTGATATAATGGGAGCAAATGAAAAAAAAAACTTTAATGGATCACATAGGTACGTATGTACGTTTAATACACGTACATATCGAGATATATAAAAAAACAACCACACATACATATGGAGTCGACATGTAATAGCGGAACCCAGCCATTACAGACAAGGGGGTATGCCGTGGTGAAGTGAAACTGATTTCCGGTTAGGTGCAAAGCGCCGTATAAACAACGTAATTAAAATAAATTAAAACAACATATCAGAGCGATAAGGTGGCTTTATTTCGGCCGATTCATGTAAGCCCGGGCTCTTTAATTGAGATATAATTCACTTCTCGGGTCATATCGGTGGTTATCTAAGGAACAACAATGAATAAATTACCCGAAAGTCGTCGCCGTCGACGTTGAGACGTGAGCCTTAATAGCTGTATTATACCTGTGCATGTATGTATGTACTCACGTTGTGTGCGAACGAAACTGTGTTCTTTTTTTTCTTTGTTGAATATATACAATTTTGTTCTATGCTTCCATTTTATTCCAGTTTTGTTTGGTAGTCGATCATTTCGGATTTCGTTCGGATATATTCCATTTTTATGGTGGCATTCTACATATTTGGCAAATTTTATTACCTTTTCGTTATTCTCTGGATGTTGAACGTTATATAGCGCACGAAGAGTGTAAGAGATGGTGGAGGCGAATGCAGTAACACATCCACACCAGCAATATATATGTATATACATAGATAATATGTTTTGCGAACGAACGCAAACGTAATTCCTCCGCGAAATATACGACAGAGACAATACGACATTAACATTTTTATTGACGTCAATAAAAGCGCTGTTGTCGGTATAGAAGGTGATACATGATGTATTTTTATTATATACTCCGCGAAGCTGAACGAGAAAATAAAGAACCCGTAATACTCTTACATATAGAACAGCATAACAGGCGAAGAATGAAAATGTAAGAAGGATAAAATGTATTATGTATATATTGTATATATGTATATGTGTATACGTATGTTAGATACTCGCATCTTATACGGAGGTGTTACACATTACATACATCTGTGTGTATATGCCAGGGGTTGTCGTTTACTTCTAGCCAATAGAAGAGATCAGGGTTATTTTTTGATATACAGAAAACTGTGGACATGTTAGTATTCTTTAGTATACACTGTCATGTTGATTTATCTAATCAAACTGCGTTCAAACGATGCAAACAACAATATATTGGAATCTTCCTTTCTGCAGTTTAAACACTGTCTAGTTCTTTCAATTGTTTGTATTGGTTACTTTCATGTAGTACTGCAGTTGCTGATGCATTTCCTTTTCGATAATTCCAATTTTTTAAGATTTATTCTATTCAGAGCTTATTCACTGCAAAGACGATTTAACTTCTTATCCCCGTCAAACTATTCACAATATCAGAACGTGGATTTTTGATGGTAGACAGCGCACATCTAGAGTCAAACTTTTCATTACAGAAATATATAATAAAAAAAAAAACTTGTTTTCTTGAAAATATTGCCCATCGACTTCCTCATGTTTTGCCCGTCTTTCAGGCAATTGGTGAATGCCATGCCAAAAAGACTGCTTGTATTTTGCGGTAAACTATTCGTCCAGCCATTACATAACTTTCTCGAAATTGCCGAAGTAATGCTCTACGAGCGTATACCATATTTATGCGAAGAGGCATGATAATAATCATAGATTTATATAGAAAAGGTACTAGTTTTGGGCTTCCCACTACTCCCCAGTAGCAAATTTTCTCAGCTTTCAGAATGCATTAAGCTTGCATTTGGAAATCTTTCTCTTTCTGATCGAAAATTTGAGAAAACCGAAAAAAGTGCTGGAATTCGAGATTCAGCATGGTCAATTATGTATTTATTCAAAATTTCAGCGAAATCGGACAAGTTGAGATTTTTTGTCACAAGCGCATGGAAAAAATGTGGATTTTTGATAATTTTCGAAGGGCGTTTTAATTCGTTCAAATTTTGCATAGATGTAATTGACCATGCTGAATACGATAACAGTGTCAGATTTGGGCTAAAGGTTTGTTTTTTGCCAAAAAACCTATAAACAAGAGTTAGAATCTCGAATTTTAACACTTATTTCGGTTTTCCCAAATTTTCGGTCAGAAGATGACATATTTCAAAACGCAGCCTATATACATATATTCTGAAAGCTGAGAAAATTTGCTATCGGGTAGTTGTTAGTAGCCCGAAAATCGCGCCTTTTCTATACCAAAGGGAGCTCTCAAACTTTATTAAACTTTAAATAGAAATATAGTGGACATCAGATACAGAACAGTAATAAAAAAAGCTCTCGTGGCCAGGACATGAATAACCGATTTAATATCGTTCAATAGGTCGCATATCCTTCAAATTTATACGCCTTATTTCACGTTACTTCCATTATAGCAAAGCTAACTACGCAATAATAAAAATCACCTACGTGAATGAGAAGCAATCTATCAAGCGATATTATCTGGACAGATGACCGGATCGAACCCTAACTTTCCTATATTATTTCGGCCATCGATTCCGAATATATCCTTTTTCCTCAATATATATCGAATATACCGGCGGTCCAGCGGCGATATATAAACGATGTTATAACCTGTACGTACAATAAAAAACTGCCATACATCATCCGGTAGCACACACGCTTTACCGATATGCCTCGCTTTCCGGATACAGTACAAAAAGGATAAAGATTTCAGGATGCTTATTGTTAGATGAGACGGGATAAAAATTTAGGAGGATATCGCCTTTAACACAATGAATATATTAACTCGGGGGTTCGACACGTTTATACATACATACATACACTAGGCAGGACTAGTTTAATATGTGTGATCGGATTGCCGCTTACTACATCATCCTTTTAATCCGTTAATAGAGCGTCCGACGGTGTCATTTCACGCTCGACGCCCCCATTAATAAACGCAAGCCTCGTCTATATTACACCCGGCGAAATCGACGCTTCTTTCTTATGGTTATAAACTTTAAAAGGTCTGAAGAGAATCTGTATATATATGTATATACCTACTCGTATATACAGTAATAGTAGTAGTTCGTAATATTAACGTATGTCAATAGGGTAGTAAATTGAATTATTCTTCGCCGTGAACGGGAGGGGGACAGGCAGGCATAAAGGATTAATATCCTCCACTCCCGAGAGGAGGAATATAATTCAGCAATTTGGAGCGCTCGTTTCACGCTTTAATTTGAATAAATGTTGATTAAAATGAAGCTGTTTTAATGGATGAAGGGGATGGATTGTTTCATATTTTAAAGTTGGGATTAGAGACTGCAGATAATTTTGCGCTTTCTAAGTCGAATCTTATATCTATCTCGTACGTTTATGCATCCTAACGATTTCTTTTGACATTTTCGTTTACAGTACTCAAAATAATAGATCATTGTTTAAAGAATTGTGCGCCAACTTCCTTCATGAATATCATTTCGTATCCGTAACTGTATGACGTGTCCAGGACAGCAACTGCAGTCTTGACACAATCGAAGACCTTATTAAGATCGCATACCGTGACAGATGATAACTATTCATATTCAGATTGAATTGAACGAGGAACTAGAAATGACCATAGAGTTTCCACAAGACCACTTTTCTTGAGTCGCTCTACGTCACATCATCTAGACGAAATTACATAAAAATTCAGTCGTGTATCCAATCCCCTACATTACGAATAACGATCTGAGCAGATGCTTTATAAAACTAACAGAAGAAACTGTAGAAGAAGTGGCGCATTTCGCGACATCGCGGCCTACCAATAAAAATATAGTCCGGCGGATCGAAGCGGTAGCAAACTGATTGACATGATAAATGCTCGCTTAACAAATTCTTCAGCCGTGTAGCCATCTAGTTCTATTAAGTATCTCAGGGTTGTAGGTAACAAGCCGCCGTATGATTGCGATGCATGGCATGCGTTCAGTCAGATTCATTCTTCTTCCATGTCTTCGTCTCAGTTCTACATTGCATCGATCGCTTCGTTCTTCTTCTTCTTCTTCTGCTTCATAGATATTTTACAATATATAGTTGTGTATATGTATATACATGTGTGTGTACGATTCCGAGAGGATGGCAGTGCGAAAAACGCAGGAGCAACCGACTGTAGTAGTAGGTAACTACAAGATATACAAACAAATAAACGAGACGACAGATCAGTATTAGTATAACAGGGAGTAGCAGTATCGACAAGAAACGCGGCCATCAGCAGGTTATACGAACACAACAACACAACAGGTGTTTTTGTAATGCGAACAGCGACACCAGAGCGCAAAAGAACGCGCATAACCGCCGCATAGAGCTGCAACAGCATCGGTGCTCGTTAGGAAGTTTTTCTCGCGACAGTCCACCGTTTATTTATTATGATTTTATATGTGACGATTTTTTCGGTACCGCAGCCCAGTATCGATGATATATATCATGCGTTGTTGAATGCCCGTTCGCTGCCGGTGGAGCTTTTAACCGGGTAAGAGACGCTCGCATCTCACATCTGGGAAGATCGTTGCGACTGATAAAGTGTTCGGTCTGCGTTTCGGGAGCTTTTTTCCACGCATCTGTGCGATGTCGCGTCATCGCGCTATCGCTCCGGTATGAATTCTTGACATTTTTATTGTACGGTTAACGCTTGATCATGATTCCGAGATATCGCCTAACGATAACTTTCAACTTACCTATCTACTCGGATGCTATTATGATCATGTAAAAAAATTTAGACGACAGAAAATTTCCGTTCTAATTACGCTTCCAAAAAAAATTAAAAATTATTCCACTAAACGAGCGTAAACATTGAAGAAAATACAAGCAAGAGACTTCTCGATCATCAATAACAATTCCGTGACGTGTCGGGATATGAAGACGCACACACCTAACAAATTGAGATATTACCGCTGACATATGAGCTACATTAGTCAATAACACCACCATATAACCATCTTTCCGCCTTGCTAGTTGCACCCCTACGCCTGCCGTATTCCCAATTTCTCGGGTTAGGCGTCGACCACCTGAAACTATAAGTCACCGCGCTATACGTGACAGCACCGCATTTTGGCGCCCTCTATAGCGATTATTATCGTCGTCATCATCATCGTTGCGAATGGAGTGAAGCCGTACAGACAAATCATTTCTAGCGAGAGAGAGCGCCCCCTCGCCTGTAATATGATGTTATAGCTAGTCGTGGTACTCGATCATCCTCGGCAACTTCACTACATCACCTAGAGGTTCTCACTTCACGCCCCAAAAGCGAAAGGACGCGGACAAAGATGACGCGATTGCATCGCTGCCGAAAGTGCGACAAAGACGATATTACCTACACCGGTAAATAAATATTTTTATATGGAATCGACGGGGTGTCTCTCCGAGGATATAGCTTATACTTATTCGGATATAACGGGGAAGATGTTCTACAGGTGATGGTTTCGAGGGGGCCAGACCTGAAATATCATCGTCATATCTCCTACTAACATGTGGGAATAAGTTTGAGTACCTCGGCGTTGTGCTTTATGGGCTTTTTGACTTATGCCTTATTGATATCGAAGCCGCAAATATGAAATTTATGAAGCGTCTTCTGCTGCGGACCGGGTCCTCGATATTTCTTCGATACGTCGTTCCGTATCCCTGCCCGGATGTCCGGGGTGATATTTATTACCTGTAAGCGGATGGAATTTTGATGATTTCCCTTAACGGAAAATGGTTCTTTTTTTTGATTTATCACCACTAGCGAGATATAATATTTTATAGGTTGGAATCAATTATACCTATATGTATTTGGTAGGGTATGTCTTTGATTTTATTATAATTTGCGTCGATATGCGACAATGTAGCAGAACATAATTAGACTGGCGCTATAACTTCTTCACAGAAAAAATGGTTCTTCAGAAGTTTATAACAAGATGGAATAAGTGCATTGAACAGAATGGACAGCGCTTTGAAGGGTAGTTCTCGAAGTTTTTGAAATAAATGTTTCATTCTTAGACTATAGTCTCGTTATTTTCTGATACACCCTCGTAATTAAGAACGCAAAACTTGTCTGTTCTTGTCTTTAATAAAGGACAAAAAAAATCCCCCGCAAAACTCCATTTCTATCATTCCTTATTATCCATCTTAATAAGATCCGGTTCGTCTGTTCGTTGCTAGATTCCGCGACACTCTTTGTGTCAATATTGGTCTTGTTAATTCCTCGTCGCAAAAATTGATTTTCATCATCCACTGTCTCCCCCACATTTTGGGGCAAAACTGTATTACAGAAAACCGGATATCTTTTTGTCGTCGGTTTTAGCGAGCGAGCCGAATCGGAAGCAATTAAACAGGAAAAATTCTCTCCCCCGAATTGCGCTTTTAAATCAATTCGGTTTTTTTTTATTAATAAAATCCGTCAATTCCCGACTACGGCGACACTACCTAGTGCCTATATATATCTATATACGTATGTACAACGTTAGGGGGCGACACCAGCTACCGGGGTATTAAATCCACACCGGCTCTGCTAGTAGCTCTCCCTTATAAATCTGCGTATGGAATGTGACGCTTTCACAGCGGGATTTTAAAGCTTAGCGCGCCGTTTTCACTGTGGGGCTCCGGTCCACCCTTAACCTACGCCTAGATGTGTATGTGTGTATGGACCTACTGGGAGTATTATCGTGGTAGAGGTGAGCACAACGCGTGCACTAATAAGCCGATTAGTAAATTTCATTAGGTTAAATTGATGGTTTTAGTACGCTAGCTGCCAGTTGCTCTATCTGTTTTCTATTCTATGTAGATACATACATATATGTACATATACCTACGTACTCTGAGCGTGGTGTCGGGATTAATTCCTATATCTAAAAGAGTAATAAGGGATATCGAACGAATATTAGTTTAATTGGGGATTAACACGCGCGTCACATTCATTCTGCAAGTAGAGCACACAATCTCCGTGAATGGACTAAGATATCTCGATGTCGAAACAAACTCAGATCCAGTTTTTTTT
>ML217712.1:5454-25601 GCA_004785975.1 Popillia japonica | reverse complement strand
CTGCTTCTGGTGTTTCTTCGCTATTCTTGATATATTCTTCGCTGCCAAGATCGAGTCAAGCAGCCTTTCCTAATAAATTTATCTATTTGAACCTCTTCCTCTGATTTGCTGATAATGGTGACTCCCAAATAATCAAACTGGTGTACTTCTGCAAAAGAATATGACTTACTCTTCCAATTAAAGGAGCTCATCATGTTTGTAATATCTGGTCCTTTCTTCATGGTCATTAAGAATAACAGAAAGGAAAATTTTGAGGAAGATTCTAGGCACTATTAAAACTGAGAGGATGTCAGGTTGAGAACATTAACCAACAAAGTAATATTAGACGAGTTAAAGGGAGAGGAAGGATCATGAAATTCATCAAAGCTAAACGAGTGGATTGGTTGGGGTACTAACCAAGATGACCAAGACCAAGATGGAAATGAATAGAGAAGATTGGGACGACTAAATCTGGGTATGAAGATAATTCTTTGTGGAAAATTAGGAAAAATTCTGGTCGACCATGTTCGAATAAGGGTTTACGGTAATGACCTTGAGGTTCACGTAAATGTCTTCTCTCCGATGCCGCAACCTTGATTAGAAAAAAATGTTCTGAACACTAATATTCGTGTTACATTTTCAATGAACCACCTCGTAAACAGCACTAGTTTTTCCATGTAGGAAAAGCTACTTCCTGTATCTGAAATCCATTCATTATAAACTAGGTCGATATTCCTCCATGTGACAATTACGTGGGAGTTACATGACCGTTTCGATTTAAACTCAGACTTTTACAGACGACTTCGCGAAACCGTCCAGCATATGGAAACAGCTGTACAGCGAATCTTGAGAGATTATTCGGGGAGACAAGTGAAAAGTACAAATTCGTCTTTTCGAGTTACATATTTCGTATAAATCGTGCTCCGCAGAAAATCCGTTTCTATGCTGGTGTGCCCTGATCAGATTTGGGTATGTAAGTACATACATATAGTGTGTAAAGTTTATTTTTCTTAACTGCACCTTTTTTATTAAGGTTATTTTCGTAAATAAAGCTACAGACCACCATATGTTCTATAGCGTGTTTGTAAACAATCTTAGTCACCAACAAGTGTAACTATCACGTGGTGTAATGATATTTCGTTGATAATGCGACAGTATCGTGCGATTAAGTGTATTACGAAGAAACGCTTTTTACTGTGTTAATAGGGTAATATTTTTTAATTATCCTAGTTTGCATAAATTATGTTTACGAGATTTATTTTTATATACAACCTATATGTATGTGTATTTTCTACGTATTTTTTTCCGCTTTAACGGCAAAATACGATATTACACCAAAATTACATTACCAACAGATATTAATCTGACAAGTATAGCTTCGCGGATGTCAAACGGGTTCTACAACAAGCTACAAATTAAGAAATTGTTATATAATATAATATAATGGAATTAATTAGGAAATTCCTTGAATTAGAGCACCAAACAATGTTGAAAACAGTTTTGACAGTTATCAAATGCAATGCAGTGAATATAGTCACTCACCAGAATGACAGTTTTACATTAATAAAATTTTGGGTGCGTTCAAAAAAGTTTACCAACCGTAAATAAATTGAATTCATATTATAGAAACCATAAAGTTCATGGATTGGGATTTAAGAGATTTATTAATAAAGGAGTTGGATATTCTTATTAGAAAACACTGTATTTTTGTCTGAAAACTTGCACGCTATCTCTTATGGCGGCAAATTTGAATTTGACAGCTCATATGTTGATTAACTTATTAAGAATTTGTTATAAGTTAATTATTAGTATTTATTATCATTTTGTTTAAATAAGAATTGTAGTAATTGTAGTAGAACTACTGAAGATTAAAACTTGGTTGTATCTATAGAGCATTCCAACCTTAGTATTCAGTACGTGTCTTATGGAAACCGAGGACATTGGTGCCACGACTAATTTAGATTGGCAGCCGTTAATGAATGACAAGATATTTGAAATACTTCTTGGTTAGAATTTTATAAAAGCGGAAGCTGTCAAGCGAGTACGATGTTTGAAGTGAGGTTAGTTACGTATTGATTGTGATGGAATTTAGTTTATTAATTTGCGGATTTAATAAACAAGTTTTTGTGGTGCTAAATGGCAAAATCGAGGACAGTTTTATCTCCCCCTAAGTTCATTCCCCCAGATAATGATAGAGGCGACCATTTTACAAGTCATCCGGGAATGGGTACCTCGCGTGAAACGAAATTAGATGACAATTCTGTCACATCGGTTTTCGAAACGATTTTGGCATTTGTCAAAGTTATATTTGTATTATGTTCTAGAGTTACACCAACACTGCCAACTGCAAACATATTAATTGATCTGGCACCATTGCGTTGAAATAAAAGAAGACAATTTACTACAAATCACTTAAGATAGTAAAAGATGTATATATCCTATAAGAGACAGATAGAGAGAGATATTATTTGTTTTACCAACATTATATTTACGTCAACTTATGTCAGAGATCACATGGGTTTCGATTTTAAATGAAAGCTCTGTACATATGTCATGCTGTCAGTTCGTTGGACAGAATCTGTCAAAACAATTTACGTATGAGCACAAACTAAATAGAAGGTGGCTAGATTGACATATTTCACATATATTCATATCATATTTTGTGATAGACATAGTTCAGAAGGCGCTGAACATTATATCTTATAGGTTATTGCGCATATACAATGCAAGCAACAACGATTGTTTTCTTAATATGGTGAAACGAACTATACATAGGGGTAGGAATAATTAACATAACCTCTCTTTGTCATTGTGTAGAATATAAACAGACAAAATGACAGACTGATACACTACTTGACAGCAAATTCAAATGCATTATGGGTAAACGTCTAATTAGAATATAGTTTTGATAAAATTAGAAAAAAATTGTATACAACCACCAGTTTTCAGTCTTAGTTGCTCGCACGTTTGAAATTTAAGGATGCCATTACCACCTAAATTGTGTCTACAGCGCTTTGGTTAGTAGTAGTAATTGATGTGCATCTTTAAGATTTTACTATTACTTGAAAGCATTATCATTGCCTTCAACTACTCAGTGTTACTAACTGATTTTTACATTCTACAGTTGAATGCACTGCATCAACTGCTGTCATTTTGTTTGACAGAAGCTGCCAAAACAGTTTATCTATAAATTGGTTTACGTTATCATTACCAACAATTTATTACTGAATGTTCCCAAATGAAAAGTGCTTATTGGGAGCATTTTACTTAAACAAAAATTGCTCGACTAAAACTCGGCTTTAAAAGGCACATATTTTTTAGTAACATTTACTATGTGGTTTTCAGTGAAAAATCACTTTAAAAATTTAAAATGACGGTTGCGCCCTCTGGCGGCCATCTTGGAAATCTGACAATATTTTCCACGGTCTTCTTTTGTCTACGTTAGTACTAGTTTTTTTTCCGCAAGTCTCTCGGACGGATAGTTTACGAAATACAGCACTTTGCATTCTTAGCTGGCCACCCTGTACACATATGGACAAAGATAAAAGTGTGTACACTAATGGACAAGGAAGCCGTAGATTCAGAGAATCAATTTTTTTTAAGAAATATGAAATATTTAGGTAGATTTATATGTAAAAATGTATGGACTGTAAGCATTATTAATATTTATAGTGAAAGAAGAATTTAATTTAATGAAATTATGAGGTATCGTCATCCAAGTCACCTTGTACGTGATTCCTTATCAGACTCGAAGAAGCGCTCAAATGTTTCGACTTATCTAGAAATATTATAAGAGAATAGATATTGCTTAGACCCTGAATGTCGTTGCGAGAGTTCACAGACTCGCCAGTAGAATTGATGTAATACATCTCAAGAAAGAGACGTTTGTATAACAAACTTTCAGAGATTAACGATTTCGCACTATCGAAGTCGAAAACATGACCAGTATTAGAATATCATCTCTCCACCATTGCATATCAAGCTGGAACTTATGAAAAACAATTTGTTAAGGTTTTCCCTGGAGATGGATCGCGTTTCGAGTATTTGCAACGAACATTTTCAAGGCTTACCGAAGAAAAACTAAAGGCTGCGTTGGTTAGGGAATGAATGAAGAAGAGTCTAATGCACAAATATTCACTGGATCTCTTGGTGCCGAAGTAGAACACTAGATCACTATCACCCACAGGACACCAAACACTTGGCTAAATGCCAACGCGTTTCGACAGGAATGCTGTCATTATCAAGGCGATAATAAAACAGTTAAACACTTTAAAACAGTTCCTGTGGGTGACAGTGATCTAGTGTTCTAAGAGTCTAATGACTGGAAATCATAAGGCAGCAAATCAGGTTGAATTAATAGAAGAGGTGCTTTCTCATTTTCAGAAAATGATGTTGAGGGAAAGGTACCAAGGAGAAGATAGTCCAGGCTCGTTTTATCCGGTTTGTGGAAGCATTCCATTAAAATTAAAACGCGTCCGAGACGAAATAAACATAATTAATACACAATCCAAACATCCTCAATAAACAGGATGTTTAGATTGTCTTTACCAAGTTTACGAATAATTATTTTCAAATGCATTTATTTCCGGAAACTTTTCATTTTCATTCTTCTAACATCCGTGAAAATAATTACTGTTTTTCAATCAGTTTATTAAGGTCAAGCAAGTTTGTTGATTCAGCCGTTAACTTCAAAGTTGCAGGTGGAAAATTTTCAATCTTTCATCGGTTTGCGTGGATGATAGGGGGTGGATGATATTCTAACTAATTCTTGTAGTACTTATGTACTAAACAGCTGTAACTAACCGTCCTCTTTGGACTACATACAGCAATGTTTGAAACTAAAATTTCAAAATTGACTTCTACAAAAACACATCTCAGCTTTGCCCATATAAAAATGCGACGATTTCGTTTTTAATGTCATGTATACTCTGCGATCATTTTAAGGCGTCTTAAGTTGGCAACAAAAAAGTCCCAACACTATTAAAAATTAGGAAAAATTTACTTTCGTGAATTGTCAATACTGGATTTATATGTGAAATGTCCAAACGATACTGACAACACTTATATATCTATTAGCTGTCATTTATGGTTTGAAACGTAAACGTCATAATGTTGTCGCAGACATTAAACAGCCAAAATTGTAATTTCCCGGGTAATCGTCGCTAAAATAAAATAAATGTTTGTGTAAGTACAACACACTACGCAAAGGAAGCATCGTCATAGTATTTTTGCTACTAGTTTACTTTCGAGAAATTCGTTTACGCATACGTAACAAAACACATTAACGGGATTAATTATTAAGATAAACGCTCGCAGATTCATTGAGCAAACTTAATCGTAAAGTCTGTTAATAACTGGCCGCCGTAGCGGTGTGACTCAACGATATTCCGTACGAAAATATTTTTTGCTATTTGTATGTACATACAACAGAACGGAGTCGTAATTAATTGTTGTCGTCTTAGCACTTACAGCAGTTTTCCACGATTTTACGCCACGTATACCACACGATAAATACACCGTAGTAAAATTCTTACTGATTGACAATAAATAATTTATATACAGGATATTAATGCCATATATGGAACGCTTTCTCTAGATTACTACCTCGCCCATAACGTTTAAGAATGTATACTAGGATACATGTGTATGTATGTACAGAATTATGCATCTGCAATATAAGATAAGTAACACACCTCCTTTTTAGAAAATTACTCATACGATACGTGATATGATGCTGTGTACACAAACAAACGTGCCGTGCTCTCGGTAGATAAACATTCCTACCCGATATCTTGCTTAAAAGGGATCTCCTCTTGCGTCATACAAGAAATATTCGCGAATTCACCTTCCCGGAACTTCTAACGACCGCTTTTAATCGTACGATGGAAGTCACGCGAGTTTAGATCAATTCAAATAAGTATGTAGTGTTTCAAACTTTGTTGGCAGCCACATAATTTTTTATTTTTATTAAATACAAGCAGAACACTTTTTTTATGTCAGGATAGATCGAACAATACTTTTTGACAGCTGTCATATGTCATATTTTGACACTTGCAACTTCTTTCAGTTTGACAGTTTCAACAACACGAGGAACACCCAACACTACTCTCATCAAAACGCAAATGTGTTATACATAATTTCACCACAACTGTCTGAGAAATATTTTGACAGACTATGTCGATTTTCAAACATTTTCGTAACTTGAAAGCTTTCAGAATTCGTATTTTGTGGTTATAACATTTAAAATGGTGAAAAATAACTTTTTTCACATTATGACAGCTGTCAAATATTCTTCATTTATTGCGTTAAACTCGCAAAATACTTCCTTTTTAGAGGTTAATAATTGTAGAAGTAATTTAATTAACAGTACGCCCCAAAAAAATATTTAAAATATTTTAACACAGACATGTCTAAACCTTAAAACATATAACGGTTACCTTTACAATTCAATACCTAGCTTTTAGAAATATTGTTGCAAGTAACATACAATGCAATCAATTTAAGACGCTCTCAGCTGGTCGAAAAATTTATTAGGGAAACACTGAGGAATTGGTAACACACAACCTTCCTTTATACACTAGATACTGTCATTTTGACGTTTTAGGTTATGTTGGAAAATTACTTTTATTGCTGTGCAACATATTACACCTAATAAGATAATAAAGTCGTAAAATACAAACAAAACAGATCATCTATTGAGAATTTAAGACTACAGAACGACAGGGTGGCCAATAATAGGATAGTAAAATATCCTATAGTTTGTGCTAAAGTCACTATAGAGCATTCCAACCTTAGTATTCAGTACGTGTCTTATGGAAACCGAGGACATTGGTGGCACGACTAATTTAGGTTGGCAGCCATTAATGAATGACAAGATATTTGAAATACTTCTTGGTTAGAATTTTATAAAAACGGAAGCTGTCAAGTGAGTACGATGTTTGAAGTGAGGTTAGTTACGTATTGATTGTGATGAAATTTAGTTTATTAATTTGCGAATTTAATTAACAAGTTTTTGTGCTGCTAAATGGCAAAATCGAGGACAGTTTTATTTCCCCCTAAGTTCATTCCCCCAGATAATGATAGAGGCGACCATTTTACAAGTCATCCGGGAATGGGTACCTCGCGTGAAACGAAATTAGATGACAATTCTGTCACATCGGTTTTCGAAACGATTTTGACATTTGTCAAAGTTATATTTGTACTATGTTCTAGAGTTACACCAACACTGCCAACTGCAAACACACTAATTGATCTGGTACCATTGCGTTGAAATAAAAGAAGACAATTAATTACAAATGGCTTAAGATAGTAAAGGATGTATATATCCCATAAGAGACAATACTGAATACTAAGGTTGGAATGCTCTATAACTCTATAGTGCTTATAGTGTTAGTTTTGGAGAATATTTTCTAGAAGATTTATCAAGAGCAGGATTGCAATTTTAATTTTAATTTTTAAACTGTATTATTCCTGTGTTAGAGCTATTCTTGTTTTAATCAATTACATTAACAGCAATTTTTTTGTCGCCAAGGTGTGGTCTAAAAATTTGAAGTTTGGTCGGATTAGAATCTATTCGTATTAATTTGACATTTGTTCATATTGATGCAGAAATGTCAAGTTAAAAATCAGTACAACCAACGACAAAAAGATAAAATCTTCAAAATTTGTAAATCAAATGTTCATCAAAGAATGAAATAGAAAAAGTAGTATAAAATATGTACAGTGCTTTCATTTAACAGCAAAACTCATGTGACTTCTTTTAGACATGCAACCCATTTAGCAGTATGGTAATAGGTACATATTTTTAAAAATAAAATTCCTCCAGAAATTTTTATTCACATAATATTGACAATTAAAATTTTTGCGTTGAAATAAAAGAAGACAATTAATTACAAATGGCTTAAGATAGTAAAGGATGTATATATCCCATAAGAGGCAATACTGAATATTAAGGTTGGAATGCTCACAGTGACTTTAGTTTGTGCTAAGGGGTAAAATTTTGTTAATAAATGGCGTTTTGAGTTAATTGCTTTGTATTTTGGTAGTTAAAAACTAGCAAATAATTTGTTACATTGTGAGAAAATAAATAAATAAATAATAACAATTTACAATTGCCAGTTTGACAGTTGCTAGAAATTATTGATTGACAACTGATTTGACAGTTATCAGAAATTACACCTACACAAATTAGTAGAATTTTATTACGATTCACAACTATCAGAGGAATTTTGACAATTACCCAATTTGAAAACAAAATACATACTAAGCTTACGATTTGACAGCTGTCAAAATATTTTGACAGATTAAATTAAGAAAATCGTAGTACACAAAACTAAACTTCAGTGTGGAATATCGAAAATGGCCACCACGAACGAAACTGTACACGAAATAATTCCGAACCCGTAAGATCAGGAGAGGTTATAATTGCCGTTAATTAAGATATTAATAAGAGAGTCAATAAACGCGTTAGTCGGTGAGAGTAGCGTGCGATATTTCTAGAACGTCAAGTGCTCGAGTATATTGAACACCTGGCCTCCGCTTTTACGGCTGCAGCTCTTCTCTTCTTGTATGTTACTACATATACATATACGCATGCGAGAAAGGATCATATCGGTGATCATATCATTTGATACCGACGATACTCGTTGCTCGGCTAACTTCGGATGGGCTGCCATATTCTTATTTCAGTTTGCTGTCATTTTTGACAAGTTCTGTCAAAAGAAGAATTTTGGTTCCATCATTTTTATTCAATATCATCAAGTGATTGGCACAAACATTTATGTTGGTAACGTTAAAATATTGACTAGCCTGGTTATTCGTTGTAGATATAACTTTATAGGTTATGAATTTATGATTATGACATTTGTGGTTGATGATTGAGACGAAGTATTTTAAACATTTTAGGCAACAATTTTCGAAATATTTAGACGTGGAAACACAACACAAACAAGAATTGTTAGACGATCAATATCAAACTGCGTTCCTACGTTGGCGAAAATATGGATTTTTGCCAACTTATATAAAGATAACACAGCTATTACCAGACCGTATGCCGCTGGTGCATACTCCGCAGCCGATGTAAGTACAAGCGCAAGATGATAGAGAAGAGGTCCAGACGATTTATAAACGCAGTCTACTTTCGAATCGTAGATTTGCGATAACGGACAGAAATAAACCGAAAATATCTGTTGTGGAAAGACGAAAGCCGCGGACTCGAGGGCGATGTAAAATTAGCATCTTCTAAGTGTTATTTCTCGTACTAGTGGCTTCTGCGGATATTAGAATTGGTTTATTTAGATATTAAAATCGTAAAATTTATATTTTCATGTTGCAGCACAATAATTAACTTAATACGAACGTTTATCGTAAATTAAGACACGAGCGGCTGCTTGACCTTAATAAACTGATTGAAAAACAGTAATTATTTTCACGGATGTTGGAAGAATGAAAATGAAAAGTTCCCGGGAATAAATGCATTTGAAAATAATTGTTCGTAAACTTGCTAAAGACAATCTAAACATCCTGTTTATTGAGGATGTTTGGATTGTGTATTAATTATGTTTATTTCGTCTCGGGCGCGTTTTAATTTTAATGGAATGCTGCCACAAACCGGATAAAACGAGCCTGGACTATCTTCTCCTTGGTACCTTTCCCTCAACATCATTTTCTGAAAATGAGAAAGCACCTCTTCTATTAATTCAACCTGATTTGCTGCCTTATGATTTCCAGTCATTAGACTCTTAGAACACTAGATCACTGTCACCCACAGGAACTGTTTTAAACTGTTTAACTGTTTTATTATCGCCTTGATAATGACAGCATTCCTGTCGAAACGCGTTGGCATTTATCCAAGTGTTTGGTGTCCTGTGGGTGATAGTGATCTAGTGTTCTACTTCGGCACCAAGAGATCCAGTAAATATTTGTGCATTAGACTCTTCTTCATTCATTTCCTAACCAACGCAGCCTTCAGTTTCTCTGCGGTAAGTCTTGAAAATGTTCGTTGCAAATACTCGAAACGCGATCCATCTCCAGGGATAACCTTAACAAATTGTTTTTCATAAGTCCCAGCTTGATATGCAATGGTGGGGGGTTGATATTGTAATACTGGTCATGTTTTCGACTTCGATAGTGCGAAATCGTTAATGTCTGAAAGTTTGTTATACAAACGTCTCTTTCTTGAGATGTATTACATCAATTCTACTGGCGAGTCTGTGAACTCTCGCAACGACATTCAGGGTCTAAGCAATATCTATTCTCTTATAATATTTCTAGATAAGTCGAAACATTTGAGCGCTTCTTCGAGTCTGATAAGGAATCACGTACAAGGTGACTTGGATGACGATACCTCATAATTTCATTAAATTAAATTCTTCTTTCACTATAAATATTAATAATGCTTACAATCCATACATTTTTACATATGAATCTACCTAAATATTCATATTTCTTAAAAAATTTGATTCTCTGATTCTACGGCTCCCTTGTCCATTAGTGTACACACTTTTATGTTTGTCCATGCGTGTACTTAGGGATGCCGATTTTTATCAAAAGATCGATTCTTGAATCGATTCAGAAAAAAATCGAGGCTTAAATAATCGATGTTTTGATTAGATTAGTGTACTTTTAGTAGGGCCACAATAACTTTTGTTATGACATCTAAATCATTTGTAACTTTTTATTGGCAGCACTGCATTACATGGCTTAAGGCCACTTTACACCATGCTAGATTCATACTTTTTCTATACTATTTTCTAGAAACTAGAAAAAATAGTCAGAAAAAGTATCATGTAAAGGCCACTTTACAC
Organism: Popillia japonica; assembly: GCA_004785975.1. NCBI lineage: Eukaryota > Metazoa > Arthropoda > Insecta > Coleoptera > Scarabaeidae > Popillia > Popillia japonica. The sequence goes on along the minus strand of ML217712.1, from coordinate 14,817 downwards.
CAAACTATACTAGATGCTATACTATTTTAAAGACTAGAACCTGTCCTATTTTTGTTTCTAGATTGATACTAGAACATGCGCAGAAGTACTTTTGGCAGATTGGCCAACATCGGAAAATAAATACAAGTTCAGTATATTATTGGAAACGAAGATAGATTATGTTGGTCAAGTTGGTAGAACTTGAAAGCTGTTTAGTAGTGCCATCACGTATTGATTTGTTGTACTCCCACCTAAAAAAGTATGTATTTAGAAAATCCTAGAATAGAATCTATTCAGGGGGTGCCAACTCTCAAATTGGCGCCAAATACTATTGTTGTGCAACAATAAGATAAAGTCACTAGATATACTAAGTACCGCAATATACGTCCATTTTGGGTCCAAACGAGGGCGGTAAATTTGAATGTATTTTTCGTATTTCTATGGAGTCCGTGTAGTTCAGTGATACACTTTCGGAGTTAACGAAGACAGTTCATTTGGTGATATTGAAATGGATAAAAACTGTATCCAGTCTCTTTGCCTGGAAAGTGAGAAGTTACGTTAGGCCTGTTTAGATATGAATAAAATGCATACAAGTTTTATAAAGAATTTATTGGATATTATAATATAAGTATGTATGTACATATTGGAGAACATTATTAAGAATAATTTCTGTTTATCTTAATATGTACATATAAGTGATTATACACATACAGAAGTAATAAGAGAAAGGATGAATTTACTCAATCTTACAATCAAAATTACAAAAGTATATTGTATTACATTTATAAAGTCTCTCATCAAAATTTTAACATATTAGAATGATAGTTTCGTTGCTTCTATTGTCAATAGAAGTCATTTTTTGTGGGTAGTCATATTCCTTTGTTTTAAGGAAAATAATATTCTTGTTTTTAATAAAAAAAACTTAAAATTTGTCGAGAATATTATGACATTTTGGAACATGGGGCAAATCTTGTAGTTATCTTGAATGTTTTCGAACTGACACTATTAGTTAATATCAATTTTTCATTCGCACTGTATTTCATTCCACACTTGTGGAAATAGTCAAACAGTTGGACACATAAACACAACATAAATTGGAATCACTTTTACATTCACACAGTTTTGTCATTTTATTTATGTCTTGATATTTATCTTCTGCTGTAGATATAAAACAGTATCATAATTCACAAGTGAAATATTTTTTTTTTAGTTTGAATATCAGAGCACCAAGTAAATAATACAATGCTGCTTTTACCGCATCGGCTAGCTCTTGGTTATTTGTCCAAGCCTGGAATAAATTTAGGTCAACGTTTTCTTCATCATCGTCGTTCGCTGTTTTTTCTAATTCATTAATCGAATCACGATACTGCAGCAGATGATCTTCATCTCAAATTACACAGCTACCTGGTATACCTGTACACTTTAAAGCCTTTTTCTGACCTGTTTGTACACTGAGATAAAACAATATGCAGGAATTTTGTTGCAAATGGCAACTAATAAAATAAAACTCACTTAATCAAATCACCACTAACAAAGCACAGAGTGAAAGAAAGAAGCCAGTGAAAAGAAACACTCAAAATTAAGGTTATGTGTGTTAAGAGGCTGTTAATACGAGGTAAATATAATCGCCATTTTGGGTCCAAAATGTACTTCTCTCTCTAACACAGGTGCCTTACGTATTGCGGTACTTACTATATCTATAGAGCATTCCAACCTTAGTATTCAGTATTGTCTCTTATGGGATATATATGTACATCTTTTACTATCTTCAGCGATTTGTAATAAATTGTCTTCTTTTATTTCAACGCAATGGTGCCAGATCAATGAATATGTTTGCAGTTGGCAGTGCTGGTGTAACTCTAGAACATAGTACAAATATAACTTTGACAAATGTCAAAATCGTTTCGAAAACCGATGCGACAGAATTGTCATCTAATTTCGTTTCACGCGAGGTACCCATTCCCGGATGACTTGTAAAATGGTCGCCTCTATCATTATCTGGGGGAATGAACTTGGGGGGAGATAAAACTGTCCTCGATTTTGCCATTTAGCAGCACAAAAACGTGTTAATTAAATTCGCAAATTAATAAACTAAATTTCATCACAATCAATACGTAACTAACCTCACTTCAAACATCGTACTCACTTGACAGCTTCCGCTTTTATAAAATTCTAACCAAGAAGTATTTCAAATATCTTGTTATTCATTAATGGCTGCCAACCTAAATTAGTCGTGGCACCAATGTCCTCGGTTTCCATAAGACACGTACTGAATACTAAGGTTGGAATGCTCTATAGTGACTACAATAAGATAAGAGAGTGCGCCCTCTCTTATCTTGACCGGTAACTAAACGTGAACAGTGGGTAAATAGGAGCAACTACTACACCAACAGTCATTTGTTGACATTTTCGAGATTGTCGGGTGATGGTCGGGTGTCTACAGAACGCTTTTACTGCTTTTACTGATTTGGTGTATATTTCTGATCTACGTTTTGTTTTACGTTATTTTTAAGTTTTATGTATTTTTCGGATAGTTTTTGTTTCTTTTTATAAACTTTTGAACTTTTATTAGTGTTTTATAATTTGAGGTTAGTAGTTCTTGTGTAAGTAAAATCATATTCCATAGCTTGTGATATTGTTAATAGTTAATGTTAAAAATAAATAGGTTTGTTTTAATAGATTTTTTTTGACACGCTTTGTTAGAGTGGTAGTATATATGTAAATACAACAATTAATAATACTATCATGAAAAAGTTTTCGTCCACAATTTTGCTATAAGTTACTTTTAATTTTATTTAATTAAAATTAAATATTAACAGCACAATTTGGGCGAAAACCTTTTTCAAAATATTAATTTGAATTATTTACCTAAAATTGGAATGTTTTGGCGCTTTATTTTTAGTTCCGGTCAAGTTACGAGAGGCGCTGTAATACATTTTACCCCTTCCCTTTCAGTTATCATTCTATTAGTAAGTTATTCTATGAATCTAGTATAGAAAAAGTATGAATCTAGCATGGTGTAAAGTGGCCTTTACTATATTACACCAGCAATATACAGTGTACGGAAAAAAACAAAAAAAAATGTAGGATGATAGAGGGAACCAAGATAGAACCTTTGAAGCCTTTAAATGGCAGGTCAGAAATGTATAATTTCTCTGCTAGATATAAGAATTCTTTTAATGTTAAATTCTTTGAATCCAGACAACGTATGCTACACCTATTCATAGAAGTCTTGTTATAACTAAATGACACTTTATGTCATATTTATTATCAAATCGGGTATAAGAGAGAATCGATTTTCACAAAAATCGGATATAAGAAAGAATTGATTTGCCAAAAAAATCGATCTTTAGAAATAAAATAATCGATTTTTCCAATAATCGATTAAAAATCGGCATCCCTAGGTGTACATTACCATACTCTGGTTTTCATACATTGCTATTTCCTCTTTCCCCTCCTCCTTCCCAATCGGGTGTTACCACCTGTTCCCCTATTAAATTGGCGCGTTGTTTGCTAATATCCTAACCTCAGACCAAGACGTTCTTGTGGCAAGCCCCGCACATGTTTTACATTTTATTCACAATGATACCATTTTAATGTGTGTACTCTGTATCGGTTAATTATTACCTTTTTACAAGGTTTTTAATGTGTAGTTTTCTGATATCTCATTAGGCGGGTTTATGCTTTTTTAACATGTTAGATCAACTTAGCTTTAGATCGTCATGTAAGTTAACTTTGTGCTATGTACTTCACAGTTGTCACTCTGATGAAGAGATGATATTGTTTCTGTCAACCAACGGTTCGATAGGAACGTTGTATTCTTCTTGAACTAAAACATTTCTTAAAGGCCAGCTTCTGGTAATCCAGTGCCAGGCCTTAACTCTCCTGTCCCAACCATCAGGGGGGTAACCACTGAGTTGCCCTAGGAGCAATTTTACCATTTCTATATCGGGACAAATCACCCACTGATGCTCTTCAAACTTGATTCGTTTCAGGACCAATAATATTGTCTCGTATTCCTCCTTTTATAGTGGTGGAATGTCCAATAGGTTGGGAACCATGTTTATCACCATTATGTACAAGTAAACATTTTAAACTTCGAGATGAACTGTCTATAAAAAGGACGCCATTCACTTGGCCTGTGTATTCAATTAACCCCATTTCCTTCTAGAGACCTCTGATGTCATTACAAAACACTAATTGTTTTCTTCAGAAAAATACGCCAGCAGATCTTTCCTTCTGGTACGATAAAATGTAATACCACTAACTTGGACACAAAAAGTTCTTTTCCTTTAATTTGGAAGCAAGTAATTCGGATGACTCATTTGTGAGGTTCAGATCTCTAACAACATCATTAAGCTCTTTTTGACAGAAGCGTTTTGGGGATTCGCTGAAGCTCCTCCACAATCACTATCACCTTCACTTTTCTGGAACTGCACTTCTTTCCTCCGAAAGTAAGTAAGTTACTGAACGTTGGAATAGGTATTTCTTCAGGATAGGACATAGCTACTCCAAATCTTAAGCTCTTTCTGTTTCACTTTTTTTTTACTTTCCTTAAAAGTGTATTCACCACAAATGTAACATGATTAAAGTTAAATACAGACTGACAAAATAAAACTATGTAGTCACCATTTACGTCGTTCAAACTGAATCTTAATTTATTTTGGCGGCCAACCAAAATTCGCAACAGCTCCATTAATAATCTCGTACATCATTCTGACTGGAACTCAACATTTAATATTCGTAGATTTCGTCTATATTTCATCTAACGTTTCCGGGAACCCAATTCGTCTTAATTTTACAAATTAACATCTCCGAGTAAACTATAATTCCTGCTTTGGTTAAAATAGAAATACATTGAAACGAACTATACATGCGTAGACATAGTCGGTTAATTTTAAAAAAATTTCATGTTCAATGACAAGGTCTTGCGGTTTTTTGCTTAATTGACACCTCTAAAAATAGCTGTGCGGTATAAATCACCAAATCCAGACGAATCAATTCTTGTTTCGTTTTGGAATTTCCGTTATTCTTTTTTTATAACCGTCTTTAACTAATTATGAATACGTGAATATAGCTCTAAGAGGTTTCTCAATTTCTCATCATGTCGTCATATTACAAAGAAAATCACCGGCTTCAGGTCAGATATAATAGAGTGATAAGCTATAAATAGCAAAATTCTTGCAAATTCCTGCGGCGCTATCACGAAATCGTGAATCACTATTAAAATTTTTTAAATTGCGAATTGTGAGATAATCACCTGGCGCCAATCGTAAAACCGTAATTGTAGATATAATATTATTCATGATTACCGAGAAGTCGTTGTTAGTTACCAGTTATTGACAGGCAGCAGATAAATCTATTTCTAGTGTTTGCTTGTTATGATTACCTGCTTTTTTTCAGGTAGTCTTGTATCTGTTCTATTCTTAGAGCAAACGCCGGACGTCCCTCTAAATATTTTAAGTATGACTTATAGAGTTATCTCGAGAGAGTTTAGTAACTAGTAGAAATAGTTGTGTTGCAATCCTAAAATGTAGTGTGTAATTATTGCTGGAAAACGAATCAATTTTGTGCACATTGAAACTCTGTAAAAAAAATATAGATACATAGGTAATAAAGAACTGTTTCACATTCTGACAGCTGTCAAAAATATTTTGACACTCATGCACACCAAATAATAACAATTAAGGAACTAGTTACAGTTTTAGAGGATGAAATTGTAGTTTTCAAAGCATTATACCAAGTCAAGTTACAAACAAATTTGACAGGTTTTAACTATTAAATCTGTAAAAAATAGTAAGAAAATATGTGTTTTTATAATTTGGCAGGTCTCTATAACAGGTCTATTTTGGTGCTACTACAGGTGTCAAGTTTGAGAAAAAGGTTGTTACCATTTTACAATTTTATTGCTAGTAGATGCATTTTGACAGTTATAAATGCTAAAACATCATTTCTACCACGTAACCAATATTTTGGCCAATATAGATGTTAAAATTTCGAAAGTAAAATTCTTACAGTTTGACAGCTGTCAAAACAGAACTGTCAAAATATAAAAATGTCAGTGGCAACAGAAAATCTACATCGCATGTAAATTTTGACAGTAAAAAGGAATAACTGTACAAACGTAGAATTTGATAGCAATTGAAAATAATCTGATTGTTTTTACAGTGGTGGCTGTAATGATTCTACAATTATAGCTGTTACAATCCTAAAAGAAGCTGTTTTTAAAGATTGACAGCTGTCAAAAGTTCTTAAACTATCGATCCATCTTCTCGATCACCCTCCCAATTAACAAGCTGTTTCTAATATTTTATTAACTGTAATAATTCTACAATTATAGTTGTTAAAATACTAAAAGAAGCTGTTTTTAAAGATTGACAGCTGTCAAAAGTACTTAAACTATCGATCTGTCTTCTTGATTCTCCTCTCAATTATCAAGATAAATACAAAACTTTGCTAACTGTAATAATCCTACAATTACAGCTGTTAAAGTCTTAAAAGGAGCTGTTTTTAAAGATTGACAGCTGTCAAAAGTACTTAAACTAGGGATCCATCTTTTCGATCAATCTCCCAATTAACAACCTGATTCTAACATTTTATTAACTGTAACCAATTCTACATTTATAGCTGTTAAAAACCTAAAAGAAGCTGTTTTTAAAGATTGACAGCTGTCAAAAGTACTTAAAACTATCGATCTGTCTTCTTGATTCCCCTCTCAATTATCAAGACAAATATAAAATTTTGCTAACTGTAATAATCCTACAATTACAGCTGTTAAAGTCTTAAAAGAAGCTGTTTTTAAAGATTGACAGCTGTCAAAAGTACTTAAACTTCGATCTGTYTTCTCGATTCTCCTCTCAATTATCAAGGTGAATGTAAAATGTTGATAACTCTAATAATGCTACAATTACAGCTGTTAAAATCCTAAAAGAAGGTTTTTAAAGTTTGACAGCTGTCAAAAGTGCTTAAATTATTGATCAATCTTCTCGATCACCCTCCCAATTAACAAGCTGATTCTAACATTTTATTAACTCTAATAATTCTACAATTATAGCTGTTAAAATCCTAAAAGAAGCTGTTTTTAAAGATTGACAACTGTCAAAAGTACTTAAACTATCGATCTGTCTTCTCGATTCTCCTCACAATTATCAAGATAAATACAAAACTTTGCTAACTGTAATAATCCCACAATTACAGCTGTTAAAATCTTAAAAATAAGCTTTATTTAAAGGTTGACAGCTGTCAAAAATGCTTAAATTATTGATCCGTTCTTTCGTTCTCCCTCCCAATTATCAAGTTGATTATAAAATGTTGGTAACTGTAAAAATTTTACAATTACAGGTGTCAAAACCCCAAAAAGAAGCTGTTTTTAAAGATAACTACAACGCATGTAAATTTTGACAGTAAAAAGGAATAACTTAGAATTTGATAGCAATTGAAAATAATCTGATGCTTACAGATGTCAAAAAAAAATTATAGTCACTACGATGATGGCTTTTACAGCGGCGCCTGTTAAAATCACAAGATAGAACTGTTTCATATTTTGACAGCTAACGGAGGTATTCTGACTATATCAAGCTCACTTAGATCCTATCTGCATAAATGTGATAAAATGATATACATGTATGTATAATGATCTGCTTATACAATTTAACAACTGTCAAAAATATTATTATATAACTTAAATCGTAAAAATAACTGTATCGTTTGACAGCCGTCAGAAATGTTTCTTATTTTAATGATGCTAGAGGCGTCACCACCTCGAACACGTGCAGTTGGAGCCGGCTGATTAGAACTGTAGCCTCTAAAGAAATTCTAAGCCCGTTTTCGGCCCCAATCCTTAATTTTTCTTTCTGGAGGCTGTCATTTCTTGTGCAGGTGTCAACTTCGTACTGAGCTTGTTGTATGTTCGTTTTCTAAACCTGTATGCAATGGCTTGAAAGGTTTTGCAATGCAGAATTGTAAAAAAATATATAAAATGCACCGATTTTAATTTTGACAGCTGTCAGAAGTATTTTGACAGTCATGGATACCAAAATGTTAAAACTAAAATTTCATAGATTGAAATTGTGACTCAATCGCTATTTTTACGTCAAAATTTCTTCTATTTATAACCTCAAATAAATTGACGTCAATTTCTGACACTTCCGGAAGTGGAGCCATTTTGAAATTATTAATGAATACCTATATTTAATTCGTTACGATTAGGATAGGATTAATTCTTCTAACAATAGGTTTTAATTAATCAATCCACTGTACCTATGTATATAATAAAGTTATGTACACAATATAAACGTATGTATGCATGTATAAAAATCCACACATACATATAAGTAAACTAAAAATAGAAAACCAGTTCCGAGATCAACTCCAGTATACGATAATGTCGAGTAGAGGATATGGTCTTAGCTTTTCTCTCTTATATAGGGAGCAACAGGTGTGCAGAGCTCGTTCACGGAGATTGCAAAATAACTAAATGAACTGGACACGTCTATCTAAAACGGAGCCTTACATTATACACACACACACACATACAGATATCACGCAGGCAGAAACGTAGAAGTTACACGGCTAAACGCGCCGAGGTAGTTCTCTCGAACATTAATACGAACGTTGAAGATATGGGAAGGAGTTTCTGACTACAATATAGTTACCTTTTATTATCTCTATTTACGTTGTCGATAACCATAAAATATTATATTTATACGCCGTGTCTTGTACACACAAACAACAGCATCTGATTTGCATTTTATACCAATCATACATGTACCGTATTTTAAATCTCATTCATGGTTGGTGGTAACCTGTTTCTTCGTCGACGATATATTCTAATTAACGACATTGCCTCATTTTGGTTACTTTTCCTTACTTTTGTAGGAAGCTGCTTATAACCGACGTGGTGTATAAATAATACACGTGGGTGGGCACTTGATGAGTTTAATAGGTTTTTCGGTCTTCAGGCGGTTATTTGATTATCTTAATCCGATCTAATCTCGAATAAGATATTATTTAAGACGACGTATAGATTGTATTTTATGTTCTCTACTTGATTGCTATTGTACTGTAACCGCTTCACTAATTAATTCGTTAAATGAGGACTCAATTAATGCACCATACAGAATTTCTTCTAACACTACTGAATCGGTAGCTTGTACAATTTTTTTTTTTTTGATTATAAAGATCCCGAAAGAAACTGTTTTTAAAAAATTGACAGCTGTCAACATTACTTAAACTATCGACCTATCTTCTCGCTCTCACTCTCAATTATTCAGCTGATTATAAAATCCTAATAGCTGTAATGATTCTACAATTACAGTTGTTAAATTCCTAAAGAAAGCTGTTTTTAAAATTGACAGCTGTCAAAATTACTTAAACTATCGACCT
>ML217709.1:17172-32604 GCA_004785975.1 Popillia japonica | reverse complement strand
TTGTAAAAAATGTCTTCGAGCAACCAAACTGTCGTCTGCGAGGAAGTTTTCGACGAAATAAGTCACCCTTCGGTAGAAGGTAAAAAACGTTATATAATTTTACAGATTGGTATCTTATAATCGTCTATGTACACGTAAAAATGACTAAATTGCGCTGATTTATTGCTTTTCTATTGTTTTAAAGAAATTATAGAATATGCGACGAAAATCGGTATTGATCCTGAGAATGAACCCCAACTACTGCCATTAGCTGCTGAGGGTTTAATGAAGGCACTTCCACCAGGATGGAAGCCATGGTAAATATTTGCTTTGGATTAAATTCATAAACGTTTTAAATTTCGTGTGCTACTATTGGAAATGTAATCGGACGGGTTTTAATTCGGGATTAGGCAAATAGATGGACGTAGTTACAATGACCTTTATTCAATAACTGTGTCAATGGCCTTTATTTAAATGACACCCATTGTGTACACAATTTAATTTATTTGAGCTCGTAAATATTAATGAGAGTTTACTTCCAAACATGAGGGTGTGATATGTTAATGAGTTACATAGTATGGAAAAATATCTTTTATTACTTTTTATTACATTTAGGGTTTATATAACAGAAAATCATTATCTAATCTTTCTAAATCTATTGCATTTCACAATTAGAGCAAATTTTAACGTATAATTCAATTTTTAATGAGTTAAAAGATCAAACATTATGTCAGTTTTGATTTGTCGGGCCTCATCAACGACTGCATAAAAGGAAGAAATTGGAGAAGCGCTGATGAGGTTGACTAGACCGAAAATAAATACATACATAGTTCAAACACTATTGATCTATTTTTTTTTGCACTGGTTTGCCTCGCATACCATCATCAGGTAGCTATTTCCATGTCTTCAAATTATGATTATTTGTCTTAAGTATCTTATTTCTTTTCTGTAATTTACATATATTACTACCTTTCAACCCAATTGTATGTACAGGGTGACAAACTATAGAAAGTGTCGGCAGTTTCTCGGAAAATATTTGCTCTAAATTGTACAAGAAGTATTGGATAGTACAAAGCTTTCATTTAGAATCAAAACCCACGTATCTCTGACGTAAGATGACGTAAATAATATATACTTGGTTCACGATTCGAAGACGTGCACGTCATAAATTACATCACAACAATGTAGCCAAATCGACTTGTTTACACTTTTTGGTTAGGATTCGTAAATGGAGAATCTTAGGATACGATAAATGACAGAAGGTTATATGGCAGCATTGTACGCCCGTACCAACATAAAATCGCATTCATAGATATGTTAATATTTTACTTTTATAGATATTTTGTTATTTCTGTATTGGAGATTCCGATAATTCCGTTTATGACGTGCACGTCTTCGAATCGTGAACCAAGTATATTGGTAAAACAAATGATATCCCTAAACTGTCTAACCGTCCTAACCGTTGATATTGGGCAGTTTTCATACGCCTCCGTTTGCCTCCTTGTTTTCATTTTAATTTTAATCCTGCGTTTTCGTTAATTACGGTTTCGTTAATTCGTTAATAATCCGTCAAATTTTAATTGTCAATATATATAAAAATTTCTGGGAAAATTTTACTTTTAAATATTTATTACCATACTGTTAAATGGGTTACATATTTAAAAGAGGTCACGTGGGTTTTGATATTAAATAAAAGCACAAAAATGCGATCAGGATCATGTTAATAAAATATTTTTCCAATATTTTTAAGAAAAACTGAAACATAAGGTACCGCTGCAGAAGGCGAAACATGCACTTTATTCGTTTCAAACTACTAAATACAGAATATTACCGCTGTTATTCTCTATTGCGAGAAATACGAAGAAATATAGGAAACCGCCTCTAGTTTTCTGAGATAATAAAAATTACACGCTCTGTCGATAAAATCTGGAACTTGAAAATAATTTCACCAATTTCTCGTAGTCGGATTCACTATGCATCACCGACGAACTCTTATTCACCTTCAATTTTTTTCTATTTCTTTTGGTAGTTTCCTTGTTTGTTGCTCTCATTTCAATATTATTTTTAAGATTAATCTTATTTTTTAATACAGTAAACCACTGACATATGGGGAACACAGAACTGGTGTAAACTAATGAGTGTAGCGTAATAACAGCTACAGTCTATTGGCTCAAATTGGCGCCAAAAGGTTATGCTTTTCTCTTGATAGTTATGGCAAGATTATCAAGGATAAAACATTTTTTCCTAGGTATTTGCTTTATATAGCTCGTCTCCTTGATTATCTGAGCATTGAATTGAGCATTGAGTTTTGAAACGCTTAAAAATTCTTGGAAATTTTGAAACTTCTGGGGAATCTGATTATCTGTGTATTATGATGATTTGGGCAACTTTCACAATGTGATAATTCTTTGAGTGTTTTGCCAAGAATAAGGTAAAAGTTGAAAAGTAATGAGAGCTTTATTTATGATGCAGTTTTATTTACCTTTTCATCTTCTTAACTATGGAAGCAATATGGTGTTAAGACCATCTCTGGAATATTTTATAATGCTATTTATAAATTTATTTCTAGTCGAAAATGAATATTTTGACAAATAGAATCTGGTCATGATGCCCCAATGTATGCAAAAATTCAGAAACACTGACTAAAAAAATTATCAAGACATTTAAAAATTGGCGTGGACTGACTTCATGAAGTTAGGGGCATTAGTAAAGTATTAATACTGTTACTGTTACGCACAACGCCATCTAGTACTCGTAAACCGTAATTAATGAAGTTTAAATGCATGGTCTAGACGGTTCTCGTTTATTCCAGAGAGGGCGCCTGGAAAGGTCTCGAAAATTCTAGACAGAAGTGGCTGGCACTATATAAGGAGAATTTCCTCTTATCATTCTCAACAATATTGATCTGGCGCAGAGTATAAATCGTATTGTAAATGTTAAACGTGTAGAAATAAATTATTAGTTCGTGATAAATAAATAGTGCTACATAATCGGTTATTCGTTAGTAAGTAATGTTATAATTGTTAAGTGCTTAGTTGCAATGAAAAATCTTGAATTCTCAAATTCAAAAGGTTACGAAAGTTTGGAATTAAGCAACCTTTTTCTGCGAAAACGCTCTCTGACTTTCTGTCTCTGGACATAACTCCTTCTTCTGGTGTACCGTCTTCTTCTTTAGCTTCTACTGCTTTCTTTTTTAGGGGTGCATATACCTAATCTATAAATTCCACAGAATGAGTGGATGAGTTATATTGTAGTTTCGATAAGCTACAAATTTTAGACCAGACACAATCTAATGTAATTTTGAAGATTTTGTCAAGAATGAGGTAAATCCATGAGGCTTGGTATGTGATATTAACTGGCCACATGCTCACACTGTTAGTTGCATATCCTCATAGTAAAGTAGGAATAACAGGAACACTAAAATCTTAAAACTCTTCATGAACTTAGAAGCAGCAGCAAAGTATTGGTGCGATGGATTTAGAGATTATTGACCCCTGAATAAAAAAATTGGAAAATGAACTTGATTAATTTGTTCCAAGACGAAATAAGAGTTTTTGAAGACCTAGTCCTATTAGAAAAACTTGTAAATAAGTGCATTAACATTGTTCCTTCTATAACTTGTTGTTTTCATAGCTATAGATCTCCCCTTTGGTGGACTATAATAATTTTTAATTTCTTTAATTTCACACTTTTTGTGGGGTGTAAATTTTTATTTAGAAGTATTCAAATACAATTCTTACATACATATCTGAGACCTAATTTGACTTGGAGAGGATCTGTTATTTGTTAATTTTGTATCCACTCAAGAACTCAATTGACAAATTTTATATTTTTCTAGCTACGACGAGAAACGCAAATCGTACTATTATTACAACAACGCTACAGGAAGAACACAATGGGAACATCCCCTCGATGAAATATACAGAGGAATAGTAGTAAAAAAACGTGCCGAAAGTCAATCGTTAAGTTTAGGCGAACCTACCGAAGACGCTACATACACCAGAGATGATCTACCCAGTTACGAAGAACCGCCCCACTTTCACGCATCTAAACCTCTCGAACCTCTCGCTTTGGGGGCACGCAAGAAAGAAATTAAATTATCCCCATTGAAGGCGAAACCGAAAATCGGCGAATTGCCGAAAAACGAGAATTTCTATCCGAAATTATTGAAACAAAAATCAGAGGATAGGATTGGCGGCGGAATGCCGTTCCGTAAACTGAATATACACAAATTTAACAGTTTCGATGATAAGAGAGAAGATGCGGCTAAAAATGAATTTAGGTTAGCTGGTGGTGGCACTATGTTTTTGAAATCAAACACTAAAATTGGTGACGGATTAATACTGACGCCGCAGCCTCAAAGTAAAGATTTCTTATCGCCTGACACTCACACTCAACCTAGAGGGATTTTAAGGGAGCGCAGTTTAGAGAATTCGAGAAGTATGGAATTCCCTAAAAGTGACAAATCAGATAAAGATGATGATGATAAGAAAAGTGTTAGATTTAATTTAGATAACAATCCTGACATAACCTTCGATTTTTCTGATAAGAGTTTAAGCGATGAAGAACTAAAAGATATCAAAAACGAAGCCAACGAAATCATAAATATAACTATTAACAGTAAGCCAAAATCTCGATTTATAGTTTCACCAGTTAAGGATATCTTCGACAAATACGCCGAAGAAGAGAAGAAAGAAGACGAAAACGATAAGAAAAGAGAGTTATCCAACTTAAGGCTGATTAAACCGAATCCTAAAGATTTTATCCAACCTAAATTGAAATCTTCCGAATCTAACGATAATTTATCCGATTCAGACGACTCACTGTTGAAAAGCATAAGCAAGGAGGAGAGGAGAATCGATAACATGCGTAAAATTTCTATAGAAAGCGACTTATCTGCGTTGACACCTCAGGATAACGATGAAAACGACGGTTTGATGGAGATTATCGCTGCGCGGAATAAGGTGAGGATGGAGAAGGAAATGCGAGATAAAATCGAAACGGAATTGGAGGAGATTAGGAAAACGATTTGGGAAGAGAAAAACGAAGAATTGCAAAAGTATAAACAGCAGATACAAATTTCTCAAAAATCCGAATTAGAAAGGATTTTAATTGCTGAAAAGCAAAAACAGGAGGAAGTGATCAAGAGCGAATTAGAGAAATTACGAGTCGAAATGGAGGCGCGAACGACCGGGACTATAAATGAGGAGAAATTGAGGTTGGAGGAGGTGTTACGGAGCAAAAAGACTGAATTAGAGGAACAGCATCAGAAGGAGGAAGAAGTGCTGTTAGCGACGTCGGAGGAGTCGTTTGCCGCAAAGAAAAAAGAGCTAGAAACTTCCAATCAAGTCAAACTGGATCAAATTGAGAGGGAGTTAAATGAATTATTAGATAAACGTAAAGATGAGCTTATAGTCTCCCATAATGCCATCTTGGATCAAATTAAACAGAAGCATTTGGCGATTATTGAGGAAATGAAGAAAGACTTTAAAGCAGAAGTAAGTGATTCATTATAGAACGTGATTGATTGAGACTGTCAGTTGTAAAAAAGTGGGACGTGATGGTTTCAATCAATCACATTTTAGCTTTTCTATTATTATACAGGGTGTCCTGGAAAATGTGGGAAATCTCTTGGATTCAGATAGAACATTGAAAAATAAGATTACAACTTCTCTTTCTTTTCCTAGCGGCCCTCCCCACGGAGATACGGCCTCCTAAAAGACGCCACTGGAAAACATTTTTTCTTGAATAACTTTCAAACTACTTAATATAATTTAATGAAAATTTAATATGATAAACAGTAGTAAGGACCTCTTAAAATACTGCCCTTAACACATAATTAGCTTGTTTAGTTACCAGGGGCGTACTAGGTTGTACATTTTAATGCTTACATTTTTAACACCCTGTATGGTAACGAGTTAAAAAAATAAATGTTGATACCTTGAACATTAAGCTAAAGAAAAGGTACTCTTGTTCAGTGTCGATAAAATGAACCGTTTTCGAGAAAACAAAATAATAAAGGAATTACTATATTATTTTTATTAAAAAGAACCATGATTTCTATTTTTTTTGTCTGCAACAAAGTTTAATACGGAAGTCATTCAAGGAACAAAAAAGTTTTAGTTTAGATTATTTAATCCGACAAAATTACAAAGATTCTTAAAAAATGCAGTTTTGTCCCTGAAAGGCACCTTAATAAAAATTAGTTTTAGAAAATTTAAGCCATGTTTTTCTTGAAATTATTAAAAAACAACCTAAAAAATAATGTACACGAAAATTGAATACTAAATTATTTTTAATCCTGAATTCACTAAAGCTTACAAAAATTGAAACTAAATACGCTAATTAGAGATAATTAATTAAAAACCTCATAAAAGGGTTCAACATGGGCTCCGTGAACTCTGATAAACTCGCGAGTACGACGAAGAGAGGAGTGCTGTATTCGCCACAACAACCCAGCATTGTTCTTTATCACATCACAATGAAATGGGATTCTCTGTGAAAGTTCCTCCCTAGTATCAACCGGAGAGGAATACATACACCAAAGTTTTGAGATGACCTCACAGGTAAAAATCCATTGGCGCTAGGTCGGGAGACCGTGTAGGCCAGGCAATGGGACCTCCTCTGCCTATCCAACGGCTTGGATACGCGTTATTTAGGTGATCCTGTACAGCAACGCTAAAATGATGTGGGGCTCCATCATGCATAAAATACATGCGCTGGCGGGTTTCAAGTGGCAAATGTTCTATTGAATCCCGAAAAGCGTTCTGAAGGAACTGTAAATAAAGTTCACCATTCAATCGTGGCGGCAATAAACATAGTCCAATCAAAAAACTGCCAATTATTCCTGCCGAAACATTAATTGATTGGAACTGATGTTGATAATGATGAACAACAGTGGCATGAGGGTTTTCATCAGCCCATACATGCAAGTTATGTAAATTGGCAATACCCTTTTTGGTGAACCCTGCTTCATCGGTAAAAAGAATAGTCATAATGAAGTTTCGGTTTGTTCCTTGCTGATCTAACAGCCACTTTGCGAACTGGATTCTACTAGGAAAATCTTCAGGAAGTAGTTGCTCCACTTTTTGCAGATGATAAGGGTGTAGCCACTGTTCTTTAAGTACTTCATGAATTATCGTTTTTGTCGTATGAAGCTGCGCGGCTAATGTTCGAGTGCTTATTGAAGGAGTAGCTATAGTATCCAAAATATTTCCCTCCTATTGCACCGTATGTACTGTTCTTCTCACACTAGCATCAGTACTTGTTTTCCCAAAAGTTCCCACAAATTATTTTAAGAAAGTCAATAATGTTACCTTATTAGATGAGAATCGCTCACCAGTCTCTCTTAGACGTTGGTCAAGTCGCTGAAATGTTTTATGATTTGGAACATTGCGATTAGGATATCTTTCTTCATACAATCTTCTCGCTTCCAAAGCATTGCAAGATGCAAGACGGTACATAAGACGCATAAGTTATAAACACTTCCACGAAAGTATTTAAAACAAATTTTTATTTGGTCTCGGCAAAGGGTTACACAGTATACATTTGAGACTTAATTTACGTAGTTAACTGTACGCGTAATATACTAAGACTAATTCTTAATGAATAGTTCATATATTATATAGGGTGAAAAATGTCATATCAGGTATTGTTTATTACAGAGCCGGATGGCGTTATCTTATGCTTATTCAGATGCTACATTGTTATAGACAATCTAACTCCTCCTGCCTAAGATGCAAAATTACGAGGCTATAGCTGCGGTAATTCCTGCAGTGCTATATCCTGTTGAACTTGAACTTGTTTGCTTTTAGATTGTGCGGACGACACAAATTTTCTGTTAATCGAATAAACACAAATAATTAGGAATAAGACAGCTAACATAGAGTAAATAAAATAATTTGATACAGTATGTTGTCCTTGATTATATGATATGGAATTTAACATCATTTCATGTTTTCTTATATCTTTTCTTAAATTAGATACAGGTATTTGTACCAAATTAATTGATGAAATATTTTTATGTTTTTCACTGAGGTCTATCAATTTGATTTCTGTTTGAATAATTGATTTATAATTTTTTATAATTTGATTTTTAATTATAAATTTACAATTTTCCAAATCACTAATAAGATAGGTTCCTTTAATTATTTTAACATCTTCTTGTTGATTACAAGTTTGAATTAATTTATTTTCTTGAGAACTGAGTAAAATTTTAATATTTGTTTCCAAATTTCTAACTTCAAAATCATTGACTTTAAATGTCTGAAACAAACAATTTTGATAATTATTATCTGCGTTAAGCATGTGAATTTCGCAAGGAGAATTTTCTGAAATATAATGTTCAAATTCATGATCACATAAATAAGTTTTCTTTTTTAACTGTATGCATGGATTATTTAAAGTTATGAAGGTTTGTCTTTTGAGCCCTACAAAATTTATTTGGGGTGTTATTTGCTTAAATGTGTCATTTCCTAGAAATATGGGTAAAGCGTTTAAATTATAATATTGATATGGTTCTATACCTACTATTGGTATTGATAATATAAAAACAAAATATTGATTGTTCTGATATGCCTTAATTTTGATAAGTGACTCGATCTGATAAATCTTTTCTACAATGACTTCAAAAGGAAATTGATAGTTATTACTTAAATGTAAATTCTTAATGCTGCTTAACAATATGTCCGGTGTGATAACCAAAGGGTGCAAGATTCCTGCCTTTGCGAAAGTTGTGGCATCGAATAGCTCCTCGACCTGTTGTCGTAGCTCTTCTAATAGGAGAGTTCGGTGGTAATAGGCTTGAAGACTATTGATCTGGTTCTGGTTTTTCGAAGCTTGATGTGCAATTTGTTCTTGATTGGCGAACATCGTCTCGAGACTGTGTTCAAAGTAGGTTGAGATGTTGTCCATTAGTTCCACCTGGTGTTTCAAAACTGTTTGGATAGTTTTCTGGTTATTTTGCAACTCTTGAATCTGGTTGTCATATCTGCGACCATCTTCATTATCCAGGTTTCCAGTTATCGCCTTTACGACACTTCCCATTATGTTGAGTGCACCTCGCTTACTTCTCTGCTTGGGCTGAAGGATTTCCATGTATTGCTGTATTTTTGTTTCTTCTTGTTGTTGTAAGCTGATCATTTTTTGATTTTCAGGAGTAATATATCCCGTCAATTGGAAATCTTGTTTTTGCTGCAAATATGTTTCCCATATTTGGATTAACTTCGAGTAATCTTTTCGAATTATAAGTTCAAAATGATCTTGAGTATTGAAGGCTAGACCAAGTTTTAAGGGTAGCAGACCAGATTTTTCTTCGATTTTGACAATACTTGTTAATCCTCCTCCGATAAGGATTCTGGAACAAAACCAATTTTTAAGGAATTAATATGATATTTGAATTTTCTTTTATTCTTGTCTTCAACTTCGACGGTGTTATCTTCATTAATCTTGATGATAGTGAATGGCCCACGATATCTCTCCTTAGTTTTCTGGGTATAATATTTGGCTGGGTTTACATAGACTTGTTGTCCAATTTTCAATTCTTTGTCCTTTCGTTGTTCATTTCTTCGACTAATGGTTTCTTCTTTCTTCCCTTGCATTTTTTAGCTATGCTATCATAAAGACATTTGGTACGTTCTTTATGTCGCTGTATGTACTCTTGGAAATAGATGTTGTCATAATACAGATCTAGGGGTTCCCGCGTATTCGTGTGACCATAGAGTAGTTCAAAAGGTGATATTCCGGTTGTCGTATGATTCGTTGAGTTGTAAGCTAATATTGCTAGCTTCATTAGTTGTTTGACATCTTGTCCTACTTTTCGATTTTTTAAGATTCGTAGATGTTCCAAAAGGGTAGAATGTAATCTTTCCACAGGAGCATTCGAGTTTGGATTTTGTGACGTAGTATAATGAACGTTAGTTTTGTATAGTTTTAGTAGTTCTTTTAATGTTACATTATTGAATTCTAATCCATTGTCCATGACAATTTGTTGAGGGGTCCCATGAATACTGAAGCTTTCAATTAGCTTTTCCACTATTTCAACTGCTGTTTTTCCATTTATTGGGTAGGCTTGTGCATACTTAGTGAAAACATCTATTATCGTTAAAAAGTTTTGTGAATTTATGGCAATTGTATCGATATGAATTTTACTGAAGGCTTTGTCAATTTGCTCGGTAATTTGAAAGGGTACCTTTGGTGGTCTTCTGTCATATTTGTTTCGTTGACAAACTTCACATTTCTTGATGTATTCCGTGATGTCTGTTTTTATTCTATCCCAATAATATCTTTTCCTAATTTGTTGAAGGGTTTCATTTATTCCTCGGTGGTTGGTTTTTCCCTCATGATGCTGCATAATGATTTCTACTTTTTCAGCTGCATCTTTGATGATTCGAACTCTATATACACATCTGTAGATGTTCGGTCCATTATTTGCGAAATGCTCTGTATAGACTTTACATAATTCTTTATAAATTGAATCAGATGTATAAATATAATAATTTCCTTGTGGCATGATGTCTTTAACTAGCTGGAGTAAATCTTCTGCTATCCGTTCCTTATTGACTTTGGCTTGATAAATCATCTTTCCGTTATCCGTATCAAAAAATACTTCTGCTGGATAAATGTGGTCTTCAATGAAAATCTGGATTTTCTGGGTATCTATCGGCATTTCCGTTATCGGTATAGTAGTTCTCGGTTCTTCATTAGTGTTGCTATGAAGTGAGCCTGAATGAATTGATTTTTGAACTTCTGGTGGTCTTGATGGTCCGGGTTTTGGGCTTAGTGATTTTGTAGGTTGTTGACTTTGCTTCTTGGTTCCTAACATTGTCAAGATGTCATCTAATTCTCCTGGGCTGGTTTGAATCTGTACGTGTCCATTGTCTGGTTTCTCTGTTAAGGTTTGCAAGACTCGATCCACGTCTTCATCGGTGATTTCTACTGTTCCTAACGCATTGATTGTTTCCTCGAGTTCTTCACGAGTAACTTGTGGTGTCGTTGAATCTGCGTCGTTTATAGAGATTTCTTCTTGATGGTGAATTTCCACTCGTGATAGTGCAAAATTCAATAAATTAATATCGAAGTAAATGATCAATACTGATTACAGTTTTATTTGTTGCCGACAAAAAATTTAGAAATCATCGTTCTTTTACTATTTTTTTTCTCGAAAACGGTTCAAGAGTACCTTTTCTTTAGCTTATTGTTCAAGGTATCCAAATTTATTTTTTTTTAACTCCCTATCATACAGGGTGTTAAAAATGTAAGCATTAAAATATACAACCTAGTACGCCCCTGGTAAACTAAACAAGCTAATTATGTTTTAAGGGCAATATTTTAAGAGGTCCTTACTACTGTTTTATCATATTAAGTTTTCATTAAGTTATATTAAATAGTTTAGAAGTTATTCAAGAAAAATTGTTTTCCAGTGGCGTTTTCTAGGAGGCCGTATCTCCGTCAGGAGGGCCGCTAGGAAAGAAATTATGGGAATTTATAATCTGATTTTTTAATGATCTATCTGAATCCAAGAGATTTCCCGCATTTTCCAGGACACCCTGTATACCAGCGCTATATTTATTTATCTCCTGTTGACAAGGATTCTGTGAATACTCTTGCTAGTAACTTTATTTCGTTGATTGAGTAGAAAACTTAGATGTATCTTACTGATCAACACTGCAAATAGTATTCTGCTGAGGCTATATGTATTCCTCACCTCCCCCCTTCCCCTTATTGTCATTATCATGACACCTAATAGTACCTCAAAGATGCTTTTTCAAATTTAGAAACGGATTGTAGTCACTGGGCAGCTATATTTGGGGGGATGATCATGTTCTTCCCAGCTAAACAATGATATGAGGCCTTAAGTTTGATTGGTTGCGTGAGGCCTGGCATTGTCGAAACTAAAGGAGGGCCTTTTGTCATAGATTATCGATGCAGTTTTCTAGACAAGCTGACAAGTCGCACACGCTTGCTTCCTGTCCCAAAACACGATATGCGTGATTTTCCTGGCTGAAATTCTCTGTTTTAATTTCACTTTCTTGGGCGATGTTGAATGTCGCTATTCCTATGTTGTTTCGGTTAACGCTCTGTCAAAATTTTTGATACCCATTTTGAGCACAATTTCCGATAATGTACAACAACGAAGAGGTCGTGACACCGCTGTTGTCTTTCACCTTTTCATCAACTTTTTACATCAAATAGTCAGTAATTATAATCCGTTCCTCGTCATGAACATTGTTGCGGCCATTTTTAAAAGCTCTTACCCACTTCCTTATTCTTCCATCACTCATAATATATTCTCTATAAATTTCGCAGATCTGACGACGAATTTCAGCTGCTTTCACACTTTTAACACTAAGGAAGCAGATAATAGAGCGTACTTTCCCAGTCGGCGGGATTCTATACTTAATAAACACCGTAAACATGGGCGATTGTTGCCGTAATGACGTATGTGGCTTGTTACAGGTCAAGGAACGAAACATATTTAAAAAACACTCCTGGTATATACACAACTTCACGGCTCTTTTTTTTAAGCATTGTTTGGTGGCCCAGGTGTATTTTGAAACATTTTCTTTTAAAATGTACCACAAATGCGTAATAGAAGACGGGTTTCGTGTTTATGCCTTTCCATTCCAAGACTCGAATGTTCTTTTCAGTATACCAACGCGTTATCACGCGAGACGTGAGGCATGCTACATTATCTTGCTGGAAATAATAATTAAGGTCGTCTCTATCAAATAATTTTACTGCTGATGGTTTTAGAACGTCTTTCAACATGTTAATGTATTTACGTTCGATTATTCATACGACCTTCGTATACGAACTGCTCTCCAGCACCTGCTGCAGGCATGGACTATAAAATCATTATGCTATCAGGAATAAATTTGATGGTAGAGACTATGCATTCAAAATGAAAGGCTTTTCCTCGACGGCACCAGACATATTGGGATTCTGGCTTACCAGAAAACTAAAATAAAAACATTAATATACAGGGTTAGTACAGTAGACTCGCGATTATATGAACTAATTAAAACCGAGGCTGTTCACAAAATCAAATTATTCACATAATGGAGATCTAACAAGAAATCGTTTAGAAAACATTTATTACACATAAAGTACATTGTACATATGTGTTCATTACATCACTCTTTTAAAAAGAAGTTCGTCATTTTTTGCTGCTTTAAGTTCTCCCCCATTTGAATGTCCGCAGCCTTTTGTCGAAACCTTCTTAGGACAATGACTATATCATCAATAGTGAGCGCCCACTTGATGACATCACCCAGACTTTCATTGAAGTTGGTAATTTTGGATTTGGTGCAAATGGTACTTAATCTTTTCCACCTTCATCAGACGGGGGTTATATATCGGCAGCAGATGGACTGTCAGTCCAAAACCTACATTTATGTAATAGGTTCCTGCATAACAGAAATTTGTATGAAATATAAGAGTGGTAAGCTTATAGAGAAAACACCTACATTTCCTAACAGCTGTTGGATCTCTTCTGTCGTGGAAGGCATTATCGACTTTTGTCGTAAAGTCCATTCTTTTAATATGCACAGTGGCAACAGTTCCTCATCTTATGGGTTGTAGTTCAGGAGATTTTTCCAGCACTTTTCAATGACTTTTGGACTTGGCATCTGCTAAATGTATAAAAACATCTTTCAAAGTAACGTCTCTCATCGCTTCAACGATACTGTTGGGATTCTTCTTTACTATAGCCAATAATTTTTTTCTGTATGCAAGTTTGGTAAGCCGAATTACGTTCTGGTTCATCGGCTGTATTAAGGGGGTCACATTAGGTAGTAAAAATAGCCCTCTCCCCTCGCCCCGATGTTTTCAATTTATTTTCATTTGAGCGACTGGGTACGTTGTCTATAAGGAGCAGAGCTCTCTGTGGTAATTTCTTAAATATGGAAACTGTCATCCATGCATTTTGAGAGGGTGTATTCGACTGACTAGAAAAAAAAACTGGTTTTTCGACCTTTCCAATGATTAGGGGTTTTAGTTCGTTTAATCCAGTTGCATTATAGTTGCATTTGTACACGCTAAAAACGTCAATCATTGCTTCTCCGATTTTCGACCTGGAGCAGTTTTTTCTCAATAAGAGACATGTGTTTTGTCTGGCAAAATTTTCCAAAACAATCCGGTCTCGGCAGCATTGTATCGCTGATTTGATCAAATTTGTTAATCGTTTCGTTTAAACGTTCTATAAATGGTTTGGCCAGTTCCGGCTTTGATGACAGTTTTTCACCATAAATGTTTATAAAACGCATGCCGTATCTTTTTTTGAAGCGATGCAGCCACCCATCGCTAAAAATTGTTATT
Source organism: Popillia japonica (assembly GCA_004785975.1). Classification (NCBI taxonomy): domain Eukaryota; kingdom Metazoa; phylum Arthropoda; class Insecta; order Coleoptera; family Scarabaeidae; genus Popillia; species Popillia japonica. The sequence goes on along the minus strand of ML217709.1, from coordinate 18,309 downwards.
TTTATAAACTTAGAAGTACAATTTCTTCGTCTCTTGCTTCATATCTTCCGATACTGGCAGATGTTTGTCACGCTGTTGCAAAAATCATTTGTATAGTTTTCTTTCCATTCCATTCTCAGAGTAACATAACGATTTTAACTCTTTCATGCATGACTAAGTCAAAAATCAATAGAAATATGGCCACTACAGCGGACATTAAGCACGAAAGGGATAAGATTTTACGTTTTCCAAGTTTTTCACTGTTTCTCGAATTACCGACTTCCACTTTTTCAACGTACATATTCTAGATTTTGCTACGTTATATTTTATCGCTAAATCACTTACACTGCTTCCCTTCTCAATGTCCTCTAGAATTTTGTTTTTTTATCGTTAGAATTAAACACTTTCCTCGTTTATGTATGTTTACGGCGGCCCCAGTCATCTAAGAAAGAGACAGACAACAACGTATACACAATACGTTGTCTGTCTCTTTCTTAGGCGACTCGGGTGGCTGTAAACATACTGTATATGTGTATACGTATTGAGCAGTTCACATAATCGAATGCCGCGAGACCTGTGCTGTTTACATAACACGGAGATCAGTACAAAAATGTTACTGTTCACATGACCCGGAATTTCACAAAAAGCGGTGTTCACATAATCGCGAGTGTACTGTACAAAGGAAGGCACGTGTTAAAAAGTCTTATTAGGAATTCCCGTGCAATAGATTGAAAAATAATAATTTTCTGGCTTTATTAAAATAACTTTCTTTGCACCATGATTGTGGAAATGTTCATGGTTAGCTCAGGTATAATATGCGCCACTTAAATTTGGATGAAGTTGTATTAGGGAGAACATATTTACCGAAAATTGATTTTATGGATTCTCCCTATGTCCCACTCGGCCGTGGAAGCCCTGTATACAAATATTCACCGGATCTCTTGGTGCCGACGTAGAACACTAATTCGCTATCACTCACAGCACACCAAACACTTTGATAATTGCCAACGCGTTACGACAGCAATGTCATTATCAAGGCATTTTTTTTTTTATCAAAATGTCCGTGGCTTACGTACCAAATTGCAAGATGTTTACCTGGAATCTCACAACCTTAATTATGACGTTATTATTCTCACTGAAACTTGGCTACTCGATTCA
>ML217709.1:0-12172 GCA_004785975.1 Popillia japonica | reverse complement strand
GCAATAACCCCTTAAATTTAGTTTTCAGAGAGCTTAACGCATTGTCTGGTAGCTTAGATATATTTAGTATTAAACCCGCAGAATTTAAGAAGTACATTAAGTTACATGTTATTTAGTCATTAGCATTATCTTCATTTATTGGTTATTATGGTTGTTGTTGTTATTATTATTATTGTAGTGATCCTTATTATTATTATATTTATTGTTCTATTGTTATTATTATTGTTTAGCTGTTGCTAATGGTTTGTGGCTTTAGTAATAAGTTATATTTCTGTTATTCTGTGTGCTATTTCATATATAATATGATATTGACCTTTGTAGGTTTTCCTGTTGGTCAAATAAATAAATAAATTAATAAAACTAAACAATATTACAAAAACAACTTAACAAGCAACCTTGTTTGTGTGTGGTTTGCGTCGACGTTTGTAGGAATTCCTTTAAATTAAATTCTATAAAGCGTCTTCTAACCGTAAAAGAAGCAATACAACATTATGTAATTCTATAGTAACTAATCTATGCTAGATGTTTTTCTCCATCGCCCAGTTTTCGGTTTATTTGAGAAAAACCCATTGTATTGATATCTCGTAATTGTTTCCCTAATTGTAATTCACGCACATTTTAATTGTCTAGCAATAGCAAACACCGACAAGTTTTTCAATACAGTCGTTCTACTTGCGTCAATGCGTGCGCACTTTTTTTCTCTGACCCTCACAACTTAGACCTTACTACCTTCAATGAAAGTTGAAGAGATATATAGAAATAACAGTCTTATATTTACGTTGTGATTTACTAACAGAGGCTGGGCAAAATGCCTCGACTTTCGACCATTGTTGTGCTTTTTAGATGTTTTTCCGTGATTTAACTATGTTGACATTACAGTGGACAGCGTTGACCTCCTTTCAACACCTATTTTGGTTGCTATTATCGCTATCTTCTTCTTCTTGGCACCGTGATCACATTCGAACCCACTCAACCATTTGCAGCGAATGAGGGTTGAGCGATTAAAACGATAAACAGGACAGTAAACAGTAAAACAAAAAATACACTTTTTCTATGACGTTCGCGGTATTGTTCTGCTATGGTTCTCTAATCTTTTAAAATAATTTTCGTAAAAAAGTCGGTTATTCCGATAGTGGCGATTACACATAGCCGCAGCAGTAGAAAAAATTGAAATTGTTGAAAATGAAGTTTCATCATCTCGATTTTGAGTTTCGAGCGAGAAAGAACGATCTAATTTATCGGATTATTAATATTTTCTTGTTTTAGGAAACTATCATCAGGAAGGAACATCAAACTCAACTTGCCGAACTAAGAAAAAAGACTGCCGCCGATATTGAAGCGGAGAAATCCAAGGACAGCGGCGACGAAAGGATGTACGAGAAGATCAGATGCGAAAAAAGACTGCTAGAGGATAAGTATCGCTGTTTGAAAGAGAAGTATCTAAGGCTGAAAACTGAAGTTAAGCTGACGATCGAGAAACGGAACAGGAGGAGAGAGCAAAGCATAACAACCACAGGCTCCGAAACTGAGCGAAGCAATTCTATAAATAAGGAAAGGTATTAATAGAAATTAATAATTTCTAGCTGTTTTAATAGGCTCTCGCTTCTTTGTGGTAAGGAACTATCGACGGCTCTTATGTTTTAACGAGGAAAGACTGTTTTGCATGGAATTTTCTTTGCAATGTTGTATATGTAGACGGTGTTTGATGTGTTTGAATTGAAGATACTTTTAAGCTATTAACAGATGCCACTACAGCTATTTTGGTGCATTTTTTAATACCGTATTGCATCCAAACTTGCAAATTCTGGAGCCTTAACTTTTAGACTTATGTACAATTAGTTATCTATCTTTAAAACTACTCATTACTCTACTCTTTATCTGTGCTATGGCTGTAGTGTATGCTTTCTTTTCTATAAAGGATACTATTAAAATTCTGTGGAACAAAAGCAAAAAATCCACTGCGAGAAAAACAGATTTTATAACGAAAAATAGTTATTAATTATATTATTCACATTTTCTTAAGACTTTCCTTCGTTAATTATCGTTTGCGAAAGCATAGCATTCTACGCTAGTCTAAACCTGTTATATCCTTAAATCTAATCGTAACACATCAATTTGAACGTCAATTTCTTTTCCGTCCCAAACAGGTCACCAATGCATTCCCCATCCATGAATCGTAGAAATTCAGATAAACCACCGACACCGAAACATCTCAGATCAACACACAATGACACGCACAAAATCAAACCGGAACACAAAGTCACCAGACAACTTATCATACAGGACTTGGACACATCAATGAGCGATCACAGTTACAAAAACGACGACAAATATAAGAACGACGACAGCTCGGACAGCAACACGAATCCCGGTCGGAGCAGGAAGAAATTATTTTCGCGCTTGAAGAGCTCCTCCACGTCTCGCATCAATACGAATGTTAAATCGAGGAAGTCGCAGCGATCCTGCTCGCCGGTGGAGAATCTACGCAGGCAGTTGCAGAAATTGGAAGATTTGGAGGATCAGTTCCCGCAGAACACTCACAGCGATACTTACCATTTACGATATCCGTTCACCGATGACCAGAAGTACGAAGGTAGTTCGGAATTGGAGTTCTTCAGGCACCGGATACATTTGGAGAGGGATTCGATCAAACGGGCCAAAGAAAGTCTGCGGTCACAAAAGAATCTGTTTCAGCAGCGGCAGAAGGAGTTAAAATTGAAGCATGGGTCTATGGCGCGACATACCTTGCAGCAATTATGTCAGGTAAGGACATCTCACAAAAAATAAACTAAATTCTCAATTTATTATAGAAAGACTTCTGTAACGAAACCGAGTAGTTCGCTATTAGTTTAAAATTAGTTTCTCTCGTATTTCCTTTATGAAACTAACAACTCCTAGATATTGTTCTTCTGCTAGTTTTTTTTATACTTTAATGTTTCCAATGTTCGAAAGTTCTTTACAAGCATATCCACGGAAAGAAGTCCGGTGCCATGAATAAAAGGGGAACAACAGGGTCGTCCGACACAGATCGTGATGAGTCGCAACTATGTTATAGAAAGACCTCCCCTGAGTACTCAGGTGCGAGCTTTTACCCTAACGCGCCCTAGTTTCTGAGAAAAATCAACGTTAGAAGATCGCTGCTTTGAACGAAAAGTGACACAGCTCAAAATTATCAAACTTGCGTAAAACTGTTTTAAAGTTTGGAGTTGAGAGGAAAGTGAGATTAAGATAGTTAATTGGATGCGAAATCACACAACTACTCAAATTACGTATGTTTTACGAAATTACTCTTATTTTTTGATATTTTCCTTTATTCCACCTCAGTACACAGGTAAATTTCACACCTTAATTGCAGTTGACATTTTTCCACATAAACAGATATACATTTACACATTAATGTTGGTAGTAAATAACAGAAAACTTGATGGTTTTGGTTAAGTTTATTATAAAAATAAAGGTGTTTTAATAGAACAACAAAGGTAACAAGATTATAAGTAGTCATAGAATCTAGAATGGCGCATAGGTATGTGTTTTTGCCAATAATTCCAGTAAACCTTTTTTCTTTTTTTCCGGCATTCTAATTCTTCTTCTGTAGAACGGCTGTAACGGTAACTTGGCCGTTTTATTTGCTGTTGTTCTAGGTTTTTTAATAGTCCATACACTGAAATCTTCTTGTAGAATTGGATGCAAAGGTATCCGGAGACGTATCGACAAAAAAACATCTGCCGCACAATATTTTGTTCCGAATTGGCGGAGTGTCAGTCTTAGATCATGTATATTACATGGATACTGCTATCCCATAAGAACTTATTACCGACTATGTTTCCAAGATGTGCAACGTGCCTTTTTCGCATTATCTTTTTTGTGAGTAAGCTATCACCAATGCTACAGTCTTTCTCTGTACCCCTGATTGTCCGGGAGGCGCATATCGGACATGTCATATGTCATTGGGACGTTTTGTTGACAGGACTCGTACTGCTATTTGAAAATAGTTTTTCCTTCGAATTATTCCTTTACTTTTGCATTATAATTCACTTTTTTTACATAGTTTTAAGAGAGTTAGTTGAATAAGTGAGAAAACAGATTTCACATTTGTTAATTGTTTGAAAATCTAAATATTTTCTTAAATCGTACACTGTGCAGTTTGAATTTCGCGGTTAAACTTGTTTCAATTTCACGCAATTTTAAGCCAATCATTTGCCTGAGTGATACAGAGTAAGCAAGGTATATAATGACTTTCATAAATAAGAACGAAAAGGAAGAATATAATTTGTCTCTGCTATGTTGGAAACATATTGGGAACCTAACACGGTATCCAGTGTCAGTATACCGTACGGAACAAAATATTGTACGGCAGGTGTTTCTCTGTCTATACGTGTCCGGATACCTTTGCATCCAGGTGTACATAGCTTGTTTTGTATAAGATTTTATAAGGATCTTCGGTTTCAATTTTGATGACTTTAACATCGGTTAACTTTTTTTGGATATTATTTCTGGTGTCCAAGTTTCCAATTGTCTCGTGCAGTTTTTTTAAATCCACAAAATCTGAAAAAATCTTTTCTTAACAAAATATGGTGTACCAGTTGTCTTCGCGCATTTGATCACTTCAGCGTATTGTGCGGGTATGAAAATTGGCCCCGATTTTAAAGAACGTTTTATTTGTCGCTCTATGACAGAATGTGCGGAATCTTCTTCGTTCTGTGTGTGTCCCATTATCAAAAACTTGTGGGTTATGGATTTAATATTTGTGCAGTTCAGTAAAACATAAATATACATTGTAATTTTATATAACGATTTTTTTGTTGCCCTACACAATTAGTATCTGAGTACAATATAATTTCGATGTGATTATCGAGATTTGCTTTTGATCTCTCTTTTATGTAATCAAGAAGACAAGAACCAATTTCACTGGCTCCTCTTTGTCCTTGCGTTTCATCCCATAAATAACAGTAGCATAGATCTTGATGCCCTTTCTGTCTCATTTCGTAAATAGTAAAGTTAAGAACATTCAGCTTAGACTTATAATACTACGTCGAAGTATCTCCATTTCGACACGGCATCACGGCCTGTCGGTCAAATCAAGCTACAATATAATTCTGACAAATTTTTGTTTTGTCATTTTGTTTTTCGGATCTAGAGAGTTCTTTTTCTGACAAATGAATTTCGTACTCATCTTTTAATTTCTCTCTATATTTCTCAGAACAGTTTGTGAAAATCGCACAAGTTGCGCATTGGTTCTTCTTGGGTGTAAAAAATGACAAGTTGAATTCCCGAGTGAATATTTGATAATATATCAAGTATTTGGCACTCGGTAGGTTACTATCCTCGCATTCTTTGACATAATCTCTATGCAAATCTCGTATGGACTTTCAACTACCTTGACAACATTGAGACATTTTCGTAAGATCTATAGGTACTGTTTTCTAAGGTGCGAACGGACTCTACACTATAAAGAAAAGTACCACATTTCCAAAAGTGACAAAAATACATAGAAAGAATTAGAAACACATGCCTGTTATACACGAAAACGACAGACCTCAAAGAAGACGTTTTTCTATAGATAACCGAACACGCACAACGTTCTCCTACAAGACCTAACTCACTTATGCCACTTTTCAACAAAATGCAATCAAATTGTAGCAAATTGAAAAACGACACTTCTGCCCTCAAAAGATAGAACTAGAAGATCTGACGATTTTTCACATAAAAATATAGGTGTTTGTGGTTACTTTTGTATAGAATCCGAAAAAACATATCTCGCTCCGTTGATGGAAAAGTGACATAAGTAAAAAAATCCCATTTTTAAGACAAAGAATAGCTACGTGACAAGACCCGATAAAACATATCTACTATGGATTGCGGTCGTGAAAGCCTACACTCAACTAAAAATCAACGTTGTTTTGCGCGTTCCTTTTATACCGTTAATGTTAGTTTCCACCCAAGCAAGCGTGCGTAGCGCACTAGAGTAGATCCACGCCTACGACACGGTTGGCTTGGTTAAATATTAGATGAATCATCTTCTGTTTAGCTTTGAATTAAACTTCTAAGATTGACTTTATTTATAAAATTAAAACCTCAGTAATTCTGATCTTTTTCATTTTTAGATTGACATCGACGATATCAACTAGCACAATAATAATTTGATACAGACACCCATATAAAAGGATTGCATTTTATTGAGTTGATTCCTTTAATATCATTATTCACATTAAGGACATATTTCACATAATATCATTTCCATATTCAAATCCATTTTTTAAAAAATTATAAAGTAGGTAAGAAAACTTCTTTTATACTTTTCCCCCGAAAATGAATTTCATACAATTGTACATAATCCAATAGTTATACATACAACAATTTGAAAATATTTTAATTCTATTAACGATATATCGTAGTGAATAAATATAATCTATTACATGCGTATATTTCAGGAAGAAAAAGAACTAACCGACATGGAAGTGTCATTACACCGCACTCGTAGCCTACTGGGTGAAAAAATAATCAGATTACGTCATCTAGAGCAGTCGTTGCGACGTGCCTCGCTTACAGACGACCCCAACAAAGTAGAAGATACCACTCTTAGCGACTTATCGTCGCACAGCGCCAGTTCGGGTATCAGTTCGACCGAATTTGCCACCGCCGATACAGTTAACAGTAAGGCGATAATTAGAGGAGACCACTTGCAGGAATCGTCGGAGATCATCCAGAGCCTGGAGAATCTGAATTCGGAAATCCGCGAGATATGGGAGGTTCTTCACAAGCAACAAGTGGGCAATATGACTTCCGGTATGTCGAATCATTTCAGAATAGGAAGTTGGATTTTTTTTCATTTCTGTATCATTCTGAGAAGATAGTCTTCATTCCCGCCTGAATTAATTGTTGAAACATTATTGTGAACGACGGCTATCTCCGAAAAGAATTCGAATTAGCTTCGTTTTAATTTTTCTTCTGTACCTTCTTAGTAGTAGCACCATTACCCTTAGTATATCCAGATATGGGATGGCCTGTTTTGGCAGGAACGGCCATCGTACCAGCGCCACCATCTATACCAACCCTAGCAGATCGCCTGCATAACTACAGGCAACACGTGGCCCTAGCGAATGCTCAAAGTACGGTAGTCACGCACGCTACGCAAGGTGCCACCACGACCCTGGTGGAGAGGACACGGAATCTAAGACATTGGTTGCGGCAAGCTGGAATCGACTCGACCAATGACAGCAGTACACCGCAGGCCACGCTTTAATTATTAGAATCTTAAGTTTCTTTTTCTTTCTTTTTTGTATAATCTACTTACATACATAATTTGCCAAAAAGAAATAATAATATGGGAATAATTAGAATTCTGATAATTACATATTGTTAGATGAAATATATTAATGGTACGATAGAAATATTTTAGTTGTTATATGGATAAATATCAAACGAGAAGTAAATAGTAACCCTACAATACTTACATCCATCATTACAGATGATATGCAAATTAATTATAGAAAGAAAAGTTACATATATATAGTTTATTGATTGTATGAAGTATTTTTCAGGGTTAGACCAAAATATTAGATTTTATCTAGCAAATTGCTGAAACGATGCGCTTAGAACAGTTCAATGTCCTCCATGATCACTGAATTTTACTAATCTGCACTTCTTTTTTAGGACCATGTAAGAATAGTAGGTTATGAATCTCAATCAACAGAGTTAAACGATTTATATCAACGAATTGTTTGGTTCATCAATGAAAAATACTTCCTTGAAAACTATTTTTATGACTAATATGTGTATATGTTTAGGACATAGTCTGCACTATGTTTTTGGATAATATTTATCCTAAAATGTTTAGCCTTTAGTGAGACTACAGAATTTCTGCCAAACAATCCAAGTTATTATGATAAGTATTTAATTTAATGCTTTAGTAACTTAGTTTCATGTCCAGCCATTTGATACTAAATTCTTCTTCTGCTGTCGAGCTCCATGTTAAAATTTTGTGTTTCTATTCCTACATCAACCCATTTTGTTCTTGCACAGCCTTTGAAAGTGTTCTTTTTGATGTCTATACGAGGTGTGATAATTAAATAACCGGACTGATGTTACTTCTGGCAAACAATGAACGGACCGCAGCAGGTTTGAACATGTCTGAGCCTGGTGATGCTTCCCTCACCCTGAGGTCACATGGAAAGGCTGTGCGACGCTTAGTCTCTCTGTAGCAGTCTCCTGTTCAAGTCCTTGCGCTGACGTCCCGGCGGAAAATGCAAAGTGCTCAGATGGAACAACGAATGAACCCCAAGTTTCTTATGAAAATGGGAAAAAGTGCCACAGAAGCTTATGCCACGTTAAAGGAAGTATATTTAAGGAGGGACGTGAGTTAATCGCAGACGATCCGCGCCCTGGACGGCCCTCAACATCCAAAACGGACGACAACATCCAGAAAATCGGTGTCGTTTAGGTGTGAGAGATCTTGCTGAATTCTCAGGTATTAACAGAGAAACTGTCCGTCAGATTTTGCATGAATCATTCAACATGCGTAAAGTTAATTCCAGCTTTACGAAATGTAGGAGATATAAATACGCTTTGGTTCCAGCAAGACGGATGTCCTGCGCATAATGCTGCACCGGTACAACAATATTTGCGAAGCATATTTGATAAAAAGTTGTTAACTAACTGGAGTACTATTCACTGGCCTCCCAGATCACCCGACCTTTCCCCAAATGACTTTTTTCTATGGGGGTACATTAAATCTTCGACTTATAACTTTCGGAATAACAGGCCTAACACAATAGAACAATTACGAGCACAAATTGTCCATCATATGGCCTGAAACCCTGAACAACCTGAAACAATTTTAAATGTTCTGAGAAGTTTCTACGATAGAATGGGGTATTGTGTCTTCGCAGCAGGAGATCGTTTTGAACACGTAATACCATAAATAGATCACTTGTTTGTCTTATCGTTTATTTAGACTTTGCCAATAAAATATCTCTTTTGGTTTACTTTTCTAAGGAAATACATTATTTAAGTTTGAGAATAGTTTTTGCGTTATTTCTACTTTTTTTAGAAGATGTTTATTAAACGAATTCTAAATTATTCAAGGCTGCTATTTTAGAAGAACTTACTTATTTGCACATTTTCAAGGGATAGCTTACAGACAGACAGGTGTTTATTGGAATGTTTTTTTTATGTATTTATTTATGAACAGAATTTATTGTCTTCTTTACGTATGTAATTGCTTCCCTTATTCGTGAATCACATTTTGAAGACTAGTAGTAGTAGTCTATAATTTCACCAAGACGTTTTGTTTAGTTTATAAAGTTTATAGAAATTTTGAGAATAAGCAAGGAATTATTGTCTTGTGCTTATGTATTGGACAGAATACAACCTCCGTTATCGAGTGAAGCGTGCATCGAACTATCTACTAATACATCCCTACTTCTCTATTCCCGAATAATTCCGAATATGATGCCCCGACTATAGAGCGGCTGTTTGATCTGTATATCCCAGTCAGCATTTATTTCTAAATTTATTTCAATGAGCTCTGTACGACAATTAAACGAGGCACACTCAAGTAACAAAACTCTAGCAACACCATTCAGACATCAAATAAAAGTCCATCATTTGTTTTGGTCGTTAAAGCACACTTTGATAATTCATAACTTTTTATGATAATCATTTATTTACTTGGGCAGGCTATATGTAACCATTCTCCCTTCTGTAATTAATTGTAACACATGTAAAACGTTCCAGTGTAAAAGATTTAGTAATAGAAGTCATCAAACTTAAAAAAATAAAATAAAATCGGAAAGTAAATTATGGAATATTTTTGTTTGTGAGTGAATATTATAAATTCGAGCGTCACTATTTCCTAAACATATACACAAAAAATATAATCATAACAAAAACATTAATACCAAAAATATGCCAAATATGTACCTATGTATTACTTGCTTTTTCTGTCTTAGGTTTAAAAAGTAAGGTGAAAGCATAAATTTCCGACGTAACATGATTCTGAATCTATACTCACATCAAATGTGGCATGATAATTTCATAGATGTATTTAATAGAGGTTCTACTACAACTACAAGATTTTTCGAATATCTAGAAATTGGCAAAAAAATATTGCTACAGCCTAGTGGGTACTTTATAATCCTTACCTTGCGATTGTCAATAAAATATTTTAATGCAATTTCTGAAAAAGAGCTGCATTGAATCTTACACAAAGCAACACAGCGAAAACAAAAAAAAACAATCTAACGTTAGAGCATATCCAAAACCTTTCTATAAAGATATATTTAAATCTAATTAGAGAATATGTCGAGTACCTCAATACTTTCAATACTTATTTTTGCGTCGGCCGTTACTAAGAATTTACGACTTATACTAACGCTATGGTAAAACCATGCAGGAATAGCATTCAAATCAATTTTTAAGAAATAATGCGACGTAGTCAATTATACAAAGCACTGATCATGACTGATAAATTTGTGTGTAATAAAACGAATTGGACGGAATTCCTGCATTGAAATGTGCCTGTTTGTTGTTGTATATTTTATATATTTCAATACGACAGAAAAAAGAATAATATTCCATTACTTTTGACTTTTAAAATTTATAAACATGTGAGTGTTTGTCAACTTATAAAATATTTATGGATATATATAACTATTGAATTTTTAACTTTTGAGATGATTCTTCCCATTTCAATTTGTTTTATGGGAAAGAATTATCTACTTGTACAAAGAAATGAGTAATTGTATGTATATTTTACTCAAGAAAAATCTGTTCCAACTGTATTCTAGTCAAGGTTGTATTTAACAATTTCACATAGAATAAGTTATGTGATTCTAGCGATTGTAAGTGAACGATAAAGTATTGTTGATGTGATATTTTTATTTTTTTTATAACAGAATATGTATGTTATGAAAGTTGGTAAAATTTATGGTATATTCCTGACAGTGTTGAATGCGTCTGCAACTTATACATGTTCAAGAAAAAAAATGCCTTGTTATTTGTTAGATTAAAAAGTGCAAAATAAAGATCACACTTTAGTTGACAATCTTTAGTTACTTAACAGGATCATTTCTGTAAAATACTTACTGCACTTTCGGCGAATGTGATGCTATGAATAGAAACCGAATAAGAAAATAAAATTGTTATTTCATACATACAGAATTTTATTGAATTAAACGTATATTAAGATATAAGTATAAAATACATATATGGAACCGCAAATGCATCTGCATATAAACGAATATCTTTCGTAATTGCTCGGTTGAATTATAATTTAAGTAGCTCATAAAATAAAATACAAACCGAAAAATATAAATAATAATACCTAATACACATATGATAGTCACTGTTGCTTTGTTATCTTCTAATTGGTGGACACGAGTCAAATTGGGTGTTTTTAACTCAAACTTAAAAAAAAATTGTGTAGGTTAACAACAGTGACGCAGACTTTTGTAAAGATAGGTAAACTATTTTATAAGCAAAACAGATAAATATGTCTTGACTAACCTTAGTTGATATAATCACCAACTGTAACAAATCTGCTATTGAATATAATAGATTACTGGCCATAATACAACAAACAAGAGCATCAGAACAATAATTGTCAGTCCGCGTTGATTACTTATATGTTTTGTAGGTTGTTTTATATGTATTGCGTGTGATACTAATTTTATTTTTGAATGTAATAGTTGATATGCTCTGTGATATAAAAATCGCAACCCTAAAGAGGGGTAGGCATTTTATCACCAAGCTGGGCAAACACGTTTAGGTATTAAAAAGTAGCAATTGATTAAATTTTCAAAAAAAGGAACAAAATAAAAACATTTTTTTTTATAATACGTTGGCCCCTCCCTATTGGATACACTTCCCGTCATCGATTCTAACAGATCGTCGTCGAACAGTCGATTTTCTCTTGAGGGACTGTGTCCCAAACAATCTAATTCGTGCTGAAAAGCTTATAGCGTCTGCAAAAGATAGTTCTCCCCAAAATGTCTCAAACATGCTCGATGGGTGAAAGATCCAGAGATCAGGATGGCTAACGTCTTGCAATACTAGAAAAGTGGGTTTTCCAATTGCCGAAAGGCGATATGGAAGAATATGGGGTTTCACCAACTAGTTCTATTACCAAACGAAATTTACGCCCATCAGTTATACCACCACCATACCATAACTC
>SMLS01062174.1:0-17666 GCA_004785975.1 Popillia japonica | reverse complement strand
TGTTTTTACTTGTTTGGATTGTATGTAATACAGCAATGGTTAAATCTACTTGAAGCTGTCATGTTTAATAAAGACAAGAAAAAAAAGGTGTTGTAAGATTTAGCTGACAGGCAATGTGGAGTAAACATGTCTCCTTAAATAAAATCAAAGGATTTAGGTGAAGTTAAGTTAGGTGTTGGTTTCATCATTCTCTAAGTACGGAATAAGATCTAAAATTATACAGTCTTAATTCTTCAATTACTTTGTCAACTATAAAGAGAAGTTCATTTTGTGAAGGCTGCTCCAGACGCATAATCACGATAACAATTGGAGCTTTTGCGTACACTGTGCTACACCCAAGACGACATTTTGTGATGGTGTATCGACAAAGATCTGTGATAATTCAGCGATGATAAAAGCAGCAGCAAAAAATTGGAATTTATGCCATATGTTTTGCTGCACAAAGTATAAACCAAAATTTAATTCTGTTGGACTTGTGGTCTACCAAAGATAGAAAATCTATCTATTCTACATCTACACACATAAATTTAATCAAAAATGTGACTGTTTTGTATTAATTTTACAGAATATGTTTTTTTCTTTGGAAAGCAACAAGAAAAACCATATACATAAACCAATTGAAACATTTACTTCTATGGCAGATTTGGCATTCTTACGAATTGGTGTTTGTCAACGTTGACAGCTGACAGCACTGACGTTTTCAGATTTAATATTTATCAGCATAAAAATTTGTCGGATTTGGTTTTTGGCTGTGTCGGAGTTTGTCGGCGTTGACATTAGTCGGTTTTGACGTTTAACATTTGTTTAATATTTGTCACCGTTGGGGTTTGTCTGATTTAAATTCTGTCAACGTTGCCGTATCACCTCATTTACGTTTGTCGGATTTTACATTCATCAACGTTGTTGTTTGACATCATTGATTAATCAGATTTTACGTTTGACCACGTTGACGTTTATCGGCGTTGATGCTTGTTACATTCGACATCTCAGCGTTAAAGTTTGACATCATTTATGTTTGTCATATTTGACATTTGCCAGTGTTGTCGTTTAACAGCATTAATTAATCAGATTTGGGGTACAAATCTAGAACACTACAAAGAAGTAGAACAACTGGCAGTCAGGCTATGACCAAAATGACCTTGTAACTATTCCATACATTGCGCCAACGAAAATGTCTAGATTCAATACGCTAAATAAATAAATAAGAAGATTTGACGCTTGACCACGTTGACGTTTGTTGTCGTTGACGTTTATGACATTCGACGTTTTTTCTGTTCGTCATGTTTGTCGGCGTCGACATTTGACAGCATTTACGTTTGTCAGATTTGACGCCTGCTATTGTTGTCGTCTGACAGCATTGAGATTTAACAGATTCTACGTTTGAAACGTCTGTCGATATTGAGATTTGACATCTGTCAGCGTTGACATTTGACAGCATTTACGTTTGACATATTTAACGTCTGTCAGTTTTGTAGATCTTATCTTCATGTTTGACCACGTTGACGTGGCAATCGGGGGATAATTATCCGAATTGTGACAATTTTGAGGCATTTGAATAATTTTCGGATATTTTAGCAGAAAGCGGATTTTTTTCGGATTTTTCAAACAGTTTCACTTTGAACATATACCTACATTGTTCTTTTCAAATATCTAGCACCTGTGGTCTGTGGTTTAATGTTTAAGTTGGTGAAATTGATTTTATTGTGTGTTCAGTGTGGTGTTCTACTATGGTTCCACTCGTTTATGTACATACGTATAAAATTAGATTTGCTTTTTAAAAGCAAAAGGACTGTTTAAACATTTATCAGTTAAATACTGATAATTTTTTTTTAGTTATAATATCTAAGTAAAGAATTAAAAGTTTTTTTAATTTTTAGACATCAAATATCTATAGTAAAACGTATCTTAAGTGTGTTTTTACCTATTTCTAAGAAGAGATTTATATTTTTTGTTAAATACAGAATACCTGAAGATTTGTTTATTAATTTACTTGATGTTTTACTTTTTTTATACCTACCAACATAAAATAAGCAGTTTTCAAATTTGGCGCATTTCTTTCGAAATATAGTGTGGACAATTGCGGATAATTTCAGGCTGCAGACGGATAATTCATGCATTTGGCATTGGCAACACTGCTTTATTGACGTTTGTCAGCATTGACGTTTGACAGTCGGATTGGATGTTTGTAAGTGGGGTGCGGTCAGATTTAACGTTGAACGACGTCTGGGCGAAAACTTTTCACACTGAACCGATTCAACTGGTTTGCAAACAATAAAATTTGAACGGTGTAGTGTAAAAAGTTGTCGCCCAGACGTCGTCCAACGCTAAATCTGAACGCAGCCCAAGGCTCTTCGTTAACGTTTCTCTTCGTTGAGTCAAATGGTGGAATTGACAGTTATAAAAGTAATTAGAAAACCTGGATACGAACTGGAAATTGTAGTTGACGTCGTCGAGAAAAAAGAAATTTTCAATAAAAATGTAATTAGAAGCGAAGTGATGTTGCATTTGGTAAAGCTACATTGTCTTCATCTGGGGGGGTTGAACTGCCTCTTTTTTTATAGATGGTAATCCAGCAAAAAAGCTACGTATTGGCAATGAAAGAAAAAGTACACCTACATTAGACATCAGTCGAATCCACATAATGGATAATAATGTTTTTGTTGTTCACAGCTACATTTGCGATTTTGGTCTACCATTCAAATTAATGTCACAAATCCCTATTTAGCATATAAATATTTTAAATCGGACAATGTTAAACTACTGTACGTAATACTAAAGACTAGCCTACCCAAACAAGTGATGTAGGAACCCAGCCACAAATCCCACAATGTGATCAAAATGACGTTGGAAAAGAAAAGATTGTTAGTAATTGAGAAAACCATTTTTTAAGATTGTCGTTTAAGCATTTTAGAATTCATGTTGCTGTTATTTTTTTTTGACATCTAAATTGACAGGAAATATATGATTGATGCCTTCGTATGGAACCTTTAGTATCTTTGCTATATCAGATATGTTTCATCCCAATTTGATGGTGTGATAGCATAGTATCATGTCACAAATTGTGATTCTGTTCCAAATTTTTACATGTTGTGCATTGATAGCCACAATTCTTTAAAATTTTGTATAAAATTTGACAATGACATTTTTGAAATGTCATTGTTTGTTGCCATGGTGACAAGATCTTGGTTTCATCAAGGGATATAAGTCTAGACCAAGTTGATATCATGCGGTAATGCTAAAACAAAACATGCAACCATCTAATCTCGAAAGCATTATAGCTTGCGTAGTATAAACGGTTATGAACGAGTACTTTCAACAGATAAATTAGTCTTAAGAATCTAAGTTACGTTTTTAATAGAACAAAACACTTGCTTAAATACCTTATGTAATCGCGATATCTATCTTACCGATATTAATTCGAAATATTTCGCGTATTTCAATAAATATCATTTCTAAATAAAATTACGTAAGTATCTTCGTAATCAACACTGGTTACTCCCTTTTACTTCGTACGCAATCGTAACATCTAACTATAGCCGCCTAGTAGTAGTCCAATTCCTCTCATTTTTCTCAATCTTTAACTCTCGTATACGTTACGTTTACAAAAGCGACGTTTGCAATAGCAATTTCTATGTTCCAGTAATTTCGTATAAATACTCAATACTTACCATTCACTTACCTTCTGCATTAGCTGCAAGGAAGCGAAAACTATTGGTCAATACGCCGCCCGGTTCGTTATTTGTGTTACGTTTCGTGCATGTACGCAACAGGCGAACTGTCAGCCATCCAACAGAAGAAATTTATGTAAAAATCGATTTGCTTTAACGATTATGGGCACTCCTGGCAGCGTTAATCTTTTGTAATCATAGTTTAGATCGGTGATGGTGAAGCGTTGTTAAGTAAACGATGTAATTAGGCGTCTGTCATGTTCCTGTATGTTTGATTTACGTTCGGTGAATGCGGATGGTGGTTAGATGGTAATTCTTTAGGTTGGAGATGTATTAACCTTATAAGAAGTAGTTATTTAATACGTTAGTAATGTTCTTGTGTTTATACATAAAAGAGCTGTCATAGAATCCATTTTATATTTTTCTGCTTACCTATGCTAGTGAAAGTTGAATATATATTTTTTTTATTTTAATTATATTGTTGTAAGTTCGTTCAAGATTTAATATTTTTAGTTTAATGCATTTGGATAACTTTTTTCTTGTGCCACCCCAAATCCAAATTAGTGTTTCGAAATACATTAAACAAAATAATTGAAATTCATTAACCTTTTGACAGCTGTCATAAATGTCGATAAAATAGAATACTAGACACTAAAACCTACATCCCAGCAGAATTTTATATGGATCATTTTATTGGTTTTGAGAAATACTTTAACTGATTTACCATATTTTCCAACGTTGAAGATAGGTTGGGGTGGCATTCGTACCAAACAAATTCCAGTAGCTTTTAATACCTAGCTCTTCATCAACTTGACTTCTTTTACCCTCAAATCGATAGAACTTTCATAACAACAATGGTAATCTTTGCTACCTTGCAAACAGTTTGCTTACCAAACAGGAAATCTACAAATTAATCAGCCTGACACAATGTGGTCAATAAAGACATTTTTCTATGTGCATTTACAGCTTTTGATAATACTTCCATTCGAATCAATTCAGCAGAGAGCATGCCATTGTCAAATGGATAGAGCCAATACTTAAAAACAGAATCATCTCTGAAAGCGAACGTCACAAGGAGCCACAAGAGCATTGTCAATTTGCTGAGGTCTTCTTGGCAAACTGTGAGGACTGAAGATTAAAATAGTCACATTTTGTGTTAGTATGGAGGTCAAGAACACAAGACTTGCCTGTATACGAATTATAAGCACAATTCGAATCTGTCCAACAAAACCAGCAAGTGTAGGTAATCAAAAAACTTACTAAAGTATGTTTAAATACCATAAAAACTAGGTGAGCTACTGAAACAAAAAACCACATATGAATTTAGTTTTGAAGACTTTTGTTTCCACAAAATTAGAAAGTTTTTTGGGTATTGCGATATTTCTCCTTTCTTTCATTGTTCAAAGTAAGAACATATTTTAGCAAGTTCTTGATCATTACAGTTATGATTAGCGACACCATATGGTATTGTAGAATCAGTTGTAGCGGATAAATTCATTCCGCATAGATCGTCAGTATACATACTATGATAACATTTTTTTTTGGGCCTGATTGACCAACAGATAATTTTTTCTGTTGCATTCTAGTATTATCGGTGAGGTTTGATGGTGTTTGGAAGAGAATGCAAAAGAAATTTATGACTGCACATAAATGCTTACTAAAACTTATCGCTTTCGCCAAATGGGCAATCATAAAGTACAAATTCAGAATCCAACAGTGTAACAAAAGGCGTTGGATATTTTTCCCATAAACAACATAACAACAAAAACAGATTTTCAGCCAGTTTGTAAATGGTGTATAATGTTGCTTGGCAGCTTGGCAAAAAATTCTACTACTAGTGCCCACGAATTATTTTACTCCTCTGAAGAACGTCTTCAGAAATTGTTGAAGTATTCTTTTATGTCTTCTTATACAAGACGTCCCCAAATCTTTCCTTATATCATGGTCCAACTGCTAGATCCACCTTTATAAAACCTGACACACATTAAATATGGACCGACCTATCTCCAATCATACAAACCATTAGAAAAAATGTTTTTGCTCGAGTCACACGAGCGGCTATTTTATTGAAGCAATAATAACAGCTTGCAATTATTTCCTTTTTATTATTGATTCGCTTCTAGACTTCTTGAATTTCTTGAGCTTGGAGTTTGTGTTAAGCATTTCCAAAATTTCTTACCAAATTCTATACTATCTAAGACGCATTTACCACACAAATATCTTAGTTGCCTCTCTGTTAAATTTTCTCTAGCGTTAGCAAGAAGATCAGTTATGCTTTTGTTGGGATTCTCAATGCTTTCATATTACATTGTATTCCTTTCAGAATACATTCTTCATGTCAATTCCCAAGGCAAAATATGAGTTGAATCCTTTTAGTTTTATGTCTTTTGTATTTTGTTCAATTGCTGCTTTATGGAAGCCTCTTTAGATTTGATCCCATTGATCCTATAGTTGGCGAAGAAATCAGTCATGGAAGCTATAAGCAGGCTGATATAAAACTTTAACTTCATATTAGATTCAAATACCTCAATAACCTCAAAGGAGACAACTAGGAGAATTGGAGAAACTAAAAGGCCATATCGATGCAACTTGTATAACAAAAATGGAACTGCTCGTTCCTTTTCAACCAGTTTGGTTTTAATAAGCCTGAATAGATATGTGTGAGTTAAATAAGTTGACCTACATTCACCTGATTCAAATCATAATCATCATCGAATACAGCAAATAGCATAGGCATTAAACTGGTCATCTAAGGAGGTTCATGTTCAAAAACTTATTTATGAAAGCACAAAACGTCAAGAAGAGCCACAAGAACATTGTGAAACTGATGTCGTCTTCTTGATAAAACGTGTGGACTGAAGCCTAATATGATCATTTTCACGTGGTTACAATTGAGGCTAAAAACAAAAGACAACCCAGGACAAATCCTGCTGCAGTCCAGTGCAATGATGGGCAACATCAGGGATGGAACGAAATCCAGTCTTCCTGCGGGGTGGGCCATCTTAAGTACAAATATTTGTTCTAATCGTGGTTGTCAATGGTTATTATACAAACTGGAATATCCTGTCAAAAAATCGCACGGTTGTCAAATTGGTGAAAACCTTAACTTTGTAATTTTGGCAGTTCAATTAGCACAATATTTCTGATTGTTGTAAAATTTAACAACAGTTATTTTTTTAGAGATTTTATACAGAGTGACCTCAAAGTTATGCCACTTTACTGATCTGTCAGATAGTTCTATAACTTAACCTTAAAACAATAGGTGTGTCGTTCAGTAGTCTTTAAAATGACAGTTACTGTGCAATAAACGCTACATTTACGAAAATTTACAAGAAAATCGCAGGAAAGTAAAGGCTAGTACTTTCAAACACGTTAAATGTCATATAATAATAATAGTAATAATAATCATATGACAAAACGTAAGCAATACATACGATAAACAGTAAACAAGATAGTAGGTAAATAGTAAGAGAAAAAATACATTTTTTCTATGACGTTCGTGGTCACGTGGTGTCAAAATGTTAAACCGTATGGAATTGTAAATTATTACAATTTTAGATATGTGTTTACAACTACAAAATTTTTGCAATCTGACAAATTGTACCCAAATAGCAGTTTGTTTCAGTTTTAAGGTGTGTAAGAAACTAAAATTGATTGCTTTGTTGTTACAAGTCAACTTAGAATGTAGTTATTAAAATATTTTTCATAGCTGTCAAATTGCAAAAAGCAATTATTTCTAGATTTCGACAGTTCAGCTATGATTATTATATACGCCATCTGTTATTGCATATCGTAACCATAAAATCACATACTCTTAAACAAATAATTTCATTCCCTACTTTGTTGGATGAACTCACAATGTTTACAGTACTTAAAACAACAGTCAAAATGTAAAATTGCAATAAACTGGAAAGTTGCTAAAATATTTAGTTCAAGTTATTTGCTCCATTTAAGTATTGCAACCTACAAAAATTATCTGACAGCTGTCAAATTGCAAAGGTTTTTTCAATTTTGACAAATTTGCACGAAATATGATGATTGAGACATGTCAATTTTAAAATAGGTAAATTTGCTGGAAAACAATTTAAAGTAATACTGCAAACCCGCCAAATGTTTGTTTGGTAGTATTAGTTGCAACTTGATTGCAACCCTAACAATTGTGTGTGATGTTGATGTCAATTACTAATGAATGAATGAATACCGTTAGAAAGATACCTAATATAGCCTTAATCCTATTTCTCTATTCAACTTCTTATCTATATTTTAATCTCTTGGCCCATTTCGTTTTCAATTTCCATTAAATTCCCCCTTTCGATCTTGCGAACAATCGAACAACGGAGAGCAAAAAAAAGCGCACGGCCAATACGTAAAATGGAGATCGGTTCAGTGATCTAAATGTGTGTCAGCAGTTTGTTGTGTTTGTTTCATGTTACTTTTATTATAAAAATGTTGCGACCTCAATTTTTGAGGTCAACACGTTTCGGTCAACGAACTCCGTACACTTATGCCCAGCGAGCGTTAGCGCAAAATGCTCACGTAAAGCGCGAAACAGGGACACCGCTGTGACGAGCGCTGTACGCTTTTTAAACTATTACCATGAAAATCGGGAACGATTTACGAACGCGTTCAACAATATTGTTCTAACGAATACAGCGAACGGTTGAGCTCGCTTCGCGCTCAACTCGACAAGTTATCAAATCGATTTTTATTGTACCAAGGTCTCGACAATTATTATTTCATCAATTCCATTCGCTTGTATATCTATATATGAGTAAGATTATTTATTGTTTACGCCATGCCTTGATGTATACAAGTATTTACCCACACGGTCATTTATATCGATTTTTTCTATTTAAATAACATTCTTTATTAGTTTGTAATTGGTTTCGTAGACTTTCCATTCGATATAACAATAAACAGGAATAACCTTTAAGATTGTTGCGTTTTTTGTCCTTCATTAAATAGGGTTGTTATGTTTTTTCTTCTTTATCTTTAAATACAAACATTGCATCATTTATTTGAGAAATAGGCTTGAGAGATGACTAATTATATTATAGTACATACATACATTACATATGTACATAGATACAATTATTGTATATGTCAATAGTTTAAAATATCTGTTAGTTAGAGATAAGATATTTGTAAGTATACCTTGGCGACCCTAGACAAAGGCGCGTTAGTAGGTTTTTGTTTTTGGATATTATTGATTAGATACATAGTTAGTGACAGTTAATAAATACATATACACAAGAACCCCAAACGGTGTTTCATTAACAAAATACATAACATTGGCGACGAGTTTTAAGTGTGTATGTAGGACCGGTTATTTCAAAAGAAAAGAAAGCGTGGATACAAAACTATGGCTCTCATAGGTACTATTGAACCTTTTAAAGGAAATCCGGAAGAATTTGAATCCTATTTAGAGAGAATTGAGCATTTGTTCAAGGTAAATGTAGTTCTCGAAGATATGAAGGTATCAATGTTTATTACGCTGGCCGGATCTAGTGTGTATCAAACTCTAAAGAATTTAGCGGCACCCAGGAAGCCAGTTGAGCTTACATATCCAGAGGTGACGAGTCTGTTGTCAAAACATTATGCACCACCTGTATCGGAGATCTATGAAAGATTCATTTTTAATAAGTGTGTTCAGAAAAGCGATCAGAGTATTGCAGAATATATTGTAGAACTACGTAAGTTGGCTAGTACATGCAATTTTAAACAGTTTTTAGATGAGGCTCTGAGAGATAAGTTTGTGTGTGGGATTCGGTCAGAGAATACTCAAAAACGACTTTTAGCAGAGCCCAAGTTAACATTCAATAGTGCATGTCAGTTAGCGCAAGCTGGCGAGGCTGCAGAAAAGCAGGTGAGGAGTTTGGGTGACAGCTGTCACAGTGACGCAAGCGTAGATTACATAAGTCATCCGCGAAGGAAGGTATTCGATCAAGTTTCGGGTAAACAGCATCCAAGGAAGAAAAGTAGTGTGGTCAGCACCAGCACCTGTGGAAAATGTGGACGAGAGCATCAAAAAGGTAAATGTCCCGCGGAAAAGTGGAGATGTTTCTCCTGTGGCAAGTACGGACATGTAAAGAAGCTATGTAGGGCGAAAGGAAATGTGGCAGCCGTAGATGAACAGACAGAAGAGATAAGTGGAAATGTTAATGAAGATCTTCTCTGTATAAATAATGTAGGTTTTAGTGTATCGCCTCATAGGTTAAGTTTAAAAATTTGTAGTAGTTTGATTAGTTTCGAAGTAGATACAAGTGCATGCAAAACCCTTATGTCTTTGCAGGGTTTTAAGAAACAGTTCAATTTTCATTTAAACCCGGTGCAGTATAAATTGCATGTTGTTTCTGGCCAGGATATCAAAGTAGTTGGGGAATGTCCGGTTGAAGTTTATTTAAAGGATAAAAAGTACTTGTTAAATTTGACAGTTGTCAACTCTAGTAAGGAGTTTGTACCATTGTTAGGACGAAATTGGCTTAGCATCTTGTTTCCGGATTGGCAGAATAATTTTGCTATAAATCAGTTTAAGGACACAACAACTGTCATTTCAGAATTTAAGGACAAATATCCAAATGTATTTAATTTAAACTTATGTAGTCCAATAAAGGAATTTGAAGTCAAATTTAATATTCAGGAAAGTTGTGTACCAGTTGTAAAAATAGCATATAGCATGCCTTACGCACTTAAGGCTAAAGTAGAAAAAAAATTGGAACAGATGGTATCGGTTGGTATTTTAAAACCAGTAACCCATAGCGAATGGGCTTCACCCATTGTTGTGGTCAATAAGAAAGATGGAGATGTGCGTATTTGTTCAGATTTTCGACTAACCGTCAATAAAGTTCTCAATGTTGACCAATATCCGCTTCCTACACCAGAGGATATCTTTGCTAGTTTGGCAAATGGTACAGTTTTCTCAGTTCTGGACTTAACAGGTGCATATCAGCAATTGAAAGTGCATCCAGAGTTCCATAAGTATTTGACCATTAACACACACATAGGGTTATTTCAATTTACGAGGCTTACCTACGGAATTTCGGCAGCGCCGGCAATTTTCCAATCCGTGATGGATCAAATACTAAGTGGAATACCAGGGGTTAATTGCTACTTGGACGACATTTTGATTGCGGGAAAGACCATGGAAGAGGCAAAACACTTGGTTAACACGGTATTGGAGCGCTTAAATAAATTTAATGTGAAAATCAATTTGAAGAAATGTGTTTTGTTTCAAGACAAAGTGGAATACTTGGGACACCGTATTGATAAGGATGGTATACATCCGACAGAAGAAAAATTACGGGCAATCAAAGAAGCACCAGAACCATGTAATGTTACTCAGTTAAGAGCGTACCTTGGGTTAATTAATTATTATAGCAAGTTTGTTCCTATGATGAGTACGCATTTAAAACCATTGTACCAATTATTAGAGAAAAACATAGAATTTGAGTTTAATAAACAATGTGAAGAAGCTTTCAATTTAAGTAAATCACTGATAGAACAAAACCAAGTTTTGACGCACTATGACCCAAACAAAACAATAGTAATTTCGTGTGATGCATCTTCCTATGGGATAGGAGGTGTACTAAGTCATCGCGTCAATGGTATCGAAAAGCCAGTCTTGTTTGTGTCAGGTACGTTATCTAAAGCTGAGCAAAATTATTCCCAACTCGAAAGAGAAGCACTAGCTATTATATTCAGTATAAAAAAATTTCATAAATATATTTACGGCAGGCCTTTTATACTAATTTCAGATCATCAACCTTTAAAGGTAATATTCAATCCTGATCGGAATATTTCTGTTATGTCAGCATCGCGTATTATACGCTGGAATATTATACTATCAGCGTATAAGTACAAAATAGAGTACCGGAAAGGGTCAAAATTATTTGAGGCAGACATGCTATCAAGGTTACCACTTCCAGAACCAACAGGCATAGAGAATACAATAAATTCTTTTAATGTAACGGATGAATTACCATTGTGTCATCATGAAATTGCCAAAGTCACAACAAAAGACCCGATTTTAGTTAAAGTGAAAGAATATACAAAAAGGGGATGGCCTGACAAAGTTAGTTGCGGTGAGCTTAAAGAATATTTCAATAAAAGAAATGAATTATCCGTTGAAGAGGAGTGCATTTTGCTAGGTTGTAAAGTAGTTATTCCTCAGGTATTACGGTCACAAGTGTTAGACTTATTGCACGAAAGTCACGTCGGAATCGTTCGAGCAAAAATATTAGCCAGATCAACGTGTTGGTGGCCGGGCATTCAACAAGACATTGAAAGAATGATTGGTAGCTGTCGTGTATGTCAGCTAAGTCAAAATAATGCTGAAAAATACTTAATATCATGGCCAAAAACACAAAATGTTTTTCAAAGAGTACATATTGATTTCTTTTATTGGAACAATGTAACATATCTATTAATAGTCGATAGCAAATCGAAATGGTTAGATGTACACTGCATTACTAAGGGTACGAACATCACCCAAACCATCGAAAAGTTAAAGTTATGCTTTTCGGTAGTAGGATTACCAGACATGATTGTGAGTGATAATGGGCCTCCTTTCAATTCAGCTGATTTTGCAAAATTCTGCCAAATGAATGGCATAAGTCTTCTGAAATCACCTCCTTATCATCCGCAGTCCAATGGTAGTGCGGAAAGACATGTGCAAATTGTAAAATCCGCTTTACGTAAATTTTTATTACAAAAATCTACTTTAACCGTAGAACAGCAACTTGTAAACTTTTTGTTTAGTTATAGAAATTCTCCATGTGCCTCTACAGGTTTAACTCCGAATGAGTATATCTTTAAATATAAACCTAAAACAAGATTAGATTTGTTAAAACCAAGAAAGAACGATAGTGTAATATTTAAGAAAACCTTTGATTATGTAAGACCTAATCAATTTGAAATAGGAGAAGAGGTATTAGTGGGCAATTTAGGACCTTATGTTAAAGAAAAATGGCAGAAAGGTGTTATATTAAAAATTATAAGTGCAGTTACATATTTAGTAAAGAGTAACGACAAAATTGTATATAAACATGTAAACAGTTTAAGAAAATGTAGCCTAAGGAATGAAAACCAACCAGGACCGCCAACTATAGGAGTTCCCATCACCAACGTCGACCCGATGACAGAGGTTACCAAGATAAATTCAGAAAATGTACCTGCTGCTGAAAAAGCTGAAAGAATCCGTCAAAGTAAATGATACGGTTAGTAAAGTGCCTAAATGTTCGGCATCGCCCCGTATCCTAACGAATGACACGTCCGAAACAACTGTAAGACGTAGTACGCGTATTCGGAAACCACCACAAAAATTGGATTTGTAGTTTTATTTAAGTGAAGAGGAGAATATTGTATATGTCAATAGTTTAAAATATCTGTTAGTTAGAGATAAGATATTTGTAAGTATACCTTGGCGACCCTAGACAAAGGCGCGTTAGTAGGTTTTTGTTTTTGGATATTATTGATTAGATACATAGTTAGTGACAGTTAATAAATACATATACACAAGAACCCCAAACGGTGTTTCATTAACAAAATACATAACAACAATTTGGAAATAGAATCGTCTGAGTGAGTGGAAACATCATTATTAATTGGCGACAAAAATGAAGGACAACCTCATAAAGTTCCGCACTGAAAGTAACTCCGTTTTATCAACGACAAATCGCGTAAAAAGTATCGGTCTTTGCTCCGTTGCCCTCGATCGGTAAAACAAAGAGACCCGTGCAAGTCACCCATACACGAATACTCATTATTTATTATTAGTTGAGTATTCGTGTGAAGTATGTATGTAAGTATGTACTTACATGCACTGATTTAAATAAATGGCCGGATATCAGTGTTGAGCAAACTTAATTTGTCGCACCTAATATTTCGCGATATTTATTAAAAGCTGCACGTAAATGTCAAATTATTATAGCAACTTATAAGTTGATATGTAATGATGTAATTTTTAGATTATTTTACAAATATGTTAAACAAACAGATAATCATAAATTGTACCAACCCCCCTTGCTGTTTGTCGGTTTATGAGTATTCATTGGTATTCATTACTACTACTATCTAACACCAGCCAAATTGTCAAAAGAATCATCCGTCATAACCTCAAAACATGGAGTATACAGTTTATCTTCTTACTGTTTAGGAAAGTGAAACTGTCAGGTCCTCAGATTGTTTTTTAAAATACATCCCAGAGTGGTAAAATCGGTTTCATTACAGTTCCCATAGTCGTAGAATATGTCTGACAGCTGTCAGTTTAAAAACTATTGATTCCCTCAGGTGTTACAATTGGTGTTTATTAAAATCCATCCCAGAGTTGTAAAATCGGATTTATTACAGTTCCTATAATCGTAAAATACGGTAAAATATTTTTGACAGCTGTCAGATTAAAAAATATCGATTTTCTTGCATGTTACAATGGTGTTTCTTAAAATACATCCCAGAGTTCTAAAATCGGTTTCATTACAGTTCCCATAGTCGTAGAATATTTCTGATAGATATCAGTTTAAAACTATCGATTTCCTCAGATGTTACAATTGGTGTTTATTAAAATACATCCCAGAGTTGTAAAATCGGTTTTATTACATTTCCCATATATTCGTAAAATATGGTAAAATATTTTTGACAGTTGTCAGATTAAAAAATATCGATTTTCTGATATGTTACAATGGTGTTTATTAAAATACATTCCAGAGTGATAAAATTGGTTTCATTACATTTCCCATATATTTGTAAAATATGGTAAAATATTTTTGACAGCTGTCAGATTAAAAAATATCGACAAATTTCTCACATGTTTCAATGGTGTTTATTAAAATACATCGCACAGTTCTAAAATCGGTTTCATTATAGTTCCCATAGTCGTAAAATATTTCTGACAGCTGTCAGTTTAAAAACTATCGATATCCTCATAAGTATGTTACAATTTGTGTTTATTAAAATACATTCCAGAGTTGTACAAGCTGTTTTCTTACAGTTCCCATAGTAGTAAAATATGGCAAAATATTTTTGACAGCTGTCAGTTTAAAAAATATTAATTTCCTCAGATGTTTCAATTATGTTTATTAAAATACATCCCACAGTTGTAAAATCGGTTTTATTACAGTTCCCATATTCGTAAAATATGGTAAAATATTTCTGACAGCTATCAAATTTTAAAATAGCATGTTTTCCGATTTTGCAAATATAGTTACCAGAATATGAACAAGTGTTGTGTTTAGAATTCTGACAGTTGTAACTGTCAAAATATTTCTGACAATTGACGCGTTTAAAACTAATGTCATTTGTCAGTTGAGATAACTGCATCGATCATAATATTTCTCCATTTTTATTAAATTATAATACCTACATACTATTTAGATGTCATAACTATGAATGAACTTCTGTCAGCTGTCAAGATACAAAAACATACTTTTTCGAGTTTAACACTTCAAATATCAAAATATTAATAGCCGCCAATGGTGATTATCAGCTTCTTAAAAAGCTACAATTATAAAATCAGTTGTGGTTCAGTGCTAGTAATGGTAATTGTTGAAATATAATTGACCGCTATTAAAGTGTATAAACAACTAAATGTAATTATTATAATAAAAATTTACAACTATCACATTTACAAAAACTTTTATGGTTTAGCTTGATAATAGCGTAGTGATTATTAAAAGATTAAAGCGTCTGAAATTGTTACATTCGATTGTTAAAATATTACCGACAAAAAATTACGTTTCTGATTTTGACAGTTCAACAAGGTTCAACTATCCAAATATTTCTGGTAGATGTCAAATTCAAAAACATTAATTTTTCTTAGATTTTACAATTGAAATTGTCAAACTGTTGAAAAGTGTAGAATTATTTAATGAGTGGTTCAATTATTTCTACAATTTTAGATAGCGTTGTTAAACACCAAAAAATTTCCGACAACTGTCAAATTGCAAATTGCAATATTGACTTCCTCAAATGTTAAAGTCGGTTTTATTACAGTTCCCATAGTCGTAAAATATGGCAAATCATTTCTGACAGCTATCAAACTCTAAAATAATATTTGTTTTCTGATTTTGCAAATATAGTTATCAGAATATGAACAAATGTTGTGTTTAGAATTCTGACAGTTGTAACTGTCAAAATATTTCTGACAATTGACTGGTTTAAAATTATTGTCATATTTGTCAGTTGTATCGATTATAATATTTCTGCATTTATATTGAATTATCAAACAATATTACATGTCATAAACATCAATAAATTTCTGACAGCTGTCAAATTACAAAAACACTTTTTCGATTTTTACACTTCAAGTATCAAAATATTGGTAGAATGGTGATAGTCAGCAGAAGTATCAAACATATTTTTGACGTATGAAAAGTAAGAATAGTAATAACTCATCATGAATGTTAAGTTGAGAGTTGTAGAATTGTCAAATCGCTTGTTTTTTACGGCATCAAATAGCCGTTAAAATATTTTTGCCAGCTAGTCATTATTTTTACAATAATAAATCTTAACCATTAAAAACTATTATTATTAAACACTCAGACAAGTGATGAAAAAACTGTGAAATTCTCAAAAAAGGAATTATTTCCAGATTTTGACAGTTTACCTATAAAACTATTTTTGACATCTCTTAGAGTATATCGTAAGCACAAGCATTTTTAACAATTATAAAATGTTATAATGAATAATTTCATTGGCTGCATTATTAGTTCATTGTATGTATGTTCAACTATCAAAATAGTAAACGAAAATATTTCACAATATTTATGACAGCTGTCAAAGTTAAAAATAGTAGATTCTCTCAGACTTTACAAATGCAATCGCCAAAATACTGAAACCAGTAGGTTCATATTTTTTTCCTACAGTTCCAATAGTCGCGGTTATTAAAATGTGATACAAGTTACAGAAATTATATGACAGCTCTCAAATTGCGAGAAAGAATTTTCCGATTTTGACTCCGAACTAACATATTTCGGACATCTATAAAAGTCGAAAATGGTTATTTTCTCAGAATAATCCCCATAACATTAAGAAATGATATGTCAAGTCTAAAACAAATTATATTCATCATATGTACATCAGATTATACAAGTATGGTGGTTGAAATAGTGCGAACTGTAAAATTATAAATTCAAATGTTCAGGAATTTCTGATAGTACTATGTTGTGAGCATAAAAAAAAAATTAGAAGCTGTCAAATTGAGAAAAAAAAAGACATTTGTTTTGATTTTTGCAATTGAACTCAAGACATTTCTAACTGTCAGATTGTAGAAGCAGTTATTCCTATTTAATTTTTGGTGGGTATGCTAAGTAAAATGTTTTTGATAGCTGTCAAAATGATAAAAACTGTACTTTTACTTAGATTTGATATTACACTTGACGGCTACAACATATTTTTGACAGCGCGCTGAGAGTATTTATAATCGAAAGAAGTTATTAAGGCCGCATGACACTATGCAATTTTTTCCATGCAATATGCACTATTGATTTTGGTATTTAGTATGTCAAAAGTAAGTATTCCATGCAATTTTTTGTGCGTTGCATTGGGTTAGAACATGTTCTAATTTTCGTGTATTGCAGATGCAATTCTAGATACTTATATGGTGACGGTGATCGGTACTGCCAATAGATTTTTCACTGTCACAAACACAACAAGAAAAACGTGCATCTCTATATGTGACGTGACGCTAATTTGGTTGGTGCCACTGATTTTCCAATTCGTTTTCTTGCATTGCATGTATCAAAATTGCTTAAGTGTCAAACCATTAAGTACTTCTCGTATTTGACATGCAATATATTGCTTAACAAAGATTGTAGGCAAGGTATGGCAAGCGGCCTTTAGAAAGGTGATAGCCCAATAGCATTTTGATTGAAGATTGAAGTAAAATGTTACCAGAGAAGCTAATGCAGTGAATCATCAGTAGATTTAATCATCAGCGTTAAGAAGTGCTTACGGTGGGTATAGGAAGAAATGGTGAACGATAGATTTTGCAATACGCAATTTTAA
>SMLS01062173.1:0-13436 GCA_004785975.1 Popillia japonica | reverse complement strand
GTTTGGTATTATAGTCGATAATCACTTACAGCATATATTAAAAAAAATTATTATTATGTCTTAATTGCATATGACCATTTACATACATCTCCTCAAAATGTACCTACATATACACCGCTATTCAAAAGCATTCTTTCGATATAGGACCCATGTTAAATTCTTTAGATTTTCCTATAAACGCACTTTATTTTAGTAGTTTATACATATTTTAGATTACTAAAGCAAATTTTTCGGAATAAACAAGTACTTATGTGTTGTATCTGTTTTAATACATAAAGCACCCAATAGTGGCTGTCATATATGTATATAAATTCGGCGTCTTTCATCCCAAAGCACAAATATTAGAATGGTTTAATAAAGAAATATCTTCAATCGTGAAATTGATTTAATTCTAAATTATGCTTGTAGGTAATTAAAGCAATGATATTATCCATATTAATAAATAAAATGAATTGGCAACAGAACATAAGTATCATATTATGCAATATGTAGGTATACCTACATATTGCAATAATATTGCATAAAGTACATATTTGTATTATTAGGATAATATACGATTTTGTTCTAATTTGTACCATTACACCGTTCACAATAACATTAAATATTTAGCAACTTATTAAAGTTCAACAAGTGTTTGGACAGTCCAAGAATGCACGATGGTGACTAATTCAAAATTGGATATATGTAGAGTGTTCAAAATAGAGGATTTAAAATTTAGCAAATGCCTTGTTTCTAAATTGAGCGTATTTAGTAGATTAACGTGAGAAACATTTCCATTTTATTTCATTTCACTGCGATTTTCTTCTTATATGGTTCAAGTTAAATATGTTAATTTAAATAACTTCCTTCGTGCATTAATCTATAAGTGAATCTTAAAATTACGCTAATGGTCTTGTTAAGTATTAAAAAAAAACATAGATGAATTTGGGGGTATAGAATCATTGAGTCAAGGCATATGTAGCTATAATGTATACTCAACGAAGGTGAAGATTGGGCAGTTTCCATATAATAACTTATTGAAAGTGTCCAATCTTTACTTCCCATGAGTGTACTGGTACATACGTTGTACTGCCGAAAAATGTCCCCTAAATTTAAAATAAATGCTACTTACATAGGGTGAGACTGCGTCCCGAGACTTCTATGCGCTGCGCGCATACACTGCATTACTTTTTGTTCCTATGCGTAGTATGTCTCATTCGGGCCTCTGACAGGGTAACAACCTATTTGAAAATAATTTCGTGGCAAAACTTTCTATGCGCTCAAATACATAAGTATGTTAAATCGAAACGATTTTTCGTTGCATAAGTCGCACATAACGTAGTATGCACAATTCAAAGCGGCCTGAGATTGGAAAAGACTGTCTTGATACTACTCTACTTTCCATGAAGTTCATATCAATATTTACATCCATTTTGTGCATGCATCTAATTGTGTGTATGCAACTTAATATACACTACCGTCAAGTTGGTGATGCACTAAAAGCTATGCATCAAAATAATCGAAGTAACATACGTTAATAGTGTTTGTTCGCTCATTTGTTCACTGAGAAAAATGAAAGTCTAAATAAACAAATGATTTTATCCCGACTCAAGTTATATTATAAAAATACCACTAGTAAACACTCACTCCACCAAAACAGTTGTTGGCGTCATTTCATATTTAACATAGAAGCAGCCATTACACAAACAATTGTATAATTGTTTGATTAAAAAACTGCATACGTTTATGTTGTTACACGGAAAGTATTCTTTACCAATTATTTCTAATCTTATTCGAAATGCCTATATGCAGGATGGGCGACTGCCCGATTGGTCTTCGTTTTCCGCCATTAAACGATAAACAGCAATTCTTTATCCATATTTATAGTCTCCTCAAAGCATCTGTAACTGTTGCGTCCATTAAATGTCACACTATCTATGGATTTGTCAATGGTTTACTCTGAAACTAGCTTGGCATTAGTTCAACAATGAGAATCATGCGAAATTCTGCAAAGAGCAAGCAAGTTGTCAACAAGGTGACGATTATGTACAGTTTCTGGGTAGTCAATTAAGAAAGAAATTAGGAGAGGAATACTGTTTGCAAAAAAATCAACACGTAAAGCCAATTGGATTATTTTGTCAACGTGATGTGCAGAAATTTGAGAACTGAATAACATTTAAGCTGTTCATTTATTGATAAGAACATTTGGTACGATATGCTAGATAAATGTAGGAGATATGAACCCAGCTCGTCAGGCGGACAGAAGGTTGGGAGAACTAGAATAAGCAGAATATAGCGTAGCAGTGCTCCAGTAATGCTAGTAAAAAAGAAGGATAGTATTACCAGGTTTTTCATAAATTAACGTCTCTTTAATAATGTCACAAGATATTTTGAATACGTTGTATGATTGCAAGTTATTACTGGTAGGTGGATTTGGAGTGCACAGATAAAGAAAAGATCGCATTTCGAATTGTCACTGGAGTTTAGCAGTTTTTGGTTAATCTATTTGGATTATGCAATCCTCTAACATTTGCGATTCATATTTTGACAGGAATGTTATGGAAAA
Source organism: Popillia japonica (assembly GCA_004785975.1). Taxonomy (NCBI): domain Eukaryota; kingdom Metazoa; phylum Arthropoda; class Insecta; order Coleoptera; family Scarabaeidae; genus Popillia; species Popillia japonica. The sequence continues at coordinate 10,891 of SMLS01062173.1, read as the reverse complement.
AATGCTTGGTGTGCCTTGACAACATATAATAGTTGTAATTTAAAGTTGAATTCAATGAAATGAAGTCTATTTAAAAAAAAGTAAGTTATCTCGATCATGTTGTTGGTGATCATGTGTTCATGAGTATAAATTGTTCTAGGAAAGAGAACAAGTAAAAATTGTGCACTACCAAGAGCTAAGAGCGAAGTTAGAAACGTTTTCGGTATTTATCATCGTCCCTTTATCATTGTCAAAATGTTGTTTAAGACTGAGACAACTGGAAGAAAGAGACGTAAATAAGAGAGTTACTGCTTATTTTAGTGAAGTTACAGTTGCATACAGGGTGTGCAGGTCACAGTTAAATTGTTTTCAAAAGTTGAATTACTCGAAACATTTAGATGTTTTCGAGGATATAGTGAAATGTCGAAATAGTCGAATACATAATAACCCCGTCACTAATTTGGGTCGTTACTACATAGTTAAGTTAGTTAAAAGCTAATTTTTAGATAAAATAAAAGAAAGTATACCGTTTCGCGACGGGGACGTTTCGACCATTGATTTCGGCAGCTTTTATTTCTTATTGAGACTGCGGTGTATCGAATTGTTATAGCCTACATACGACGCCGGCTCTGCGATCCTTTACGTTCTCGCACAGAACTTTCGGCTCTAAAAATATTATCATTCTATCAGATAACCTGAAAACTAGCTTAGGACTGCCTCGAAAACCCAAGAATCCTAGTAAGACATCCCAAAGTTACTTTGGTGTGGGTGCCGGACCGTAAGGGCATATAATAATGATAATAATAATAATTTATTGGTTATAACAAAAAATATCATAATACAAATGACATAAGCAATGGCTAAAAAAAGAAATTATAACCACAAATGATGATAACCCAATATTATAAGTTTGTCCAATCAACATTAAATTACCACTATTATAATAGAGAAAACATAGAAAATAAATTGTTACAGTTGCTAAGTACAATTCAGCTCTTTACCCATTGATTGCTCACAATGCAGAAAAAGTTTATTTCGAAATGAACGAAACGATTGCGATGCAGACTTATTGGTAAGGTATTAACGGTTCGCGCTATGTTATATGAAAAACTTCTTTTGAACTGATGTGTGCGGTGGTATAGCATGTCAATCAATTAACAACCAAGCTAGCAAGAAAAGGTTCTGGAACAACATTCACTGAACTAGAACTGGGTCTGGCAATAACTAAGACTGCAAGTGCGCAGTGGCTGCGTGGATTACAAGAAAAACACCAGGTACATTGGAACAACGTTGAAGGTCAGTTACATAGCATACGGATGATGGGGCAGCCATCCCAACATTTAGCAGCAGATGTGCTGATTCTTATCCGTGTACAGTTTAGAATAGTGACGAGTCTGCCAACAGGCCACGGCTGTCTAATGGAATACCTGAACAGAACCTATAGGAAGACTATGCAAGAAGGAGGAGAAGACAGTCTACCACGGTGTATTTGAATGCGCTGCATTAGAACAACAGAGACTGTCATAGCTCGGACCAATATAATTGAGGTACTAACAAGTCTACAGTCAAGAAATTTATTACACAGGCGATTAAACCTAGTAAAAGGGGCTAACCGGTTTATGTAAAGAAATTCACTAGGCATGGAATAATACGATAGGCCATAGGCCGCTGTGTTATGGGGATGATATCAAGACCTGACCAGCACCCAGTGTTGAATCCAATCAAATCAGGTTTTGATAGGGAGGACGAAATAAATATGTCTGTAAGTGCTGCTACATTAGTATTATTTGTGATGTTAATACAAAAAAAGATAAACAAATAAGCAATGATTGTGGGCTAGAAAAGATGGTTACAACATGAGAAAATATAAAGTGATTGTTTACTTCATCAAGAGCAAAGTGAGCAATATGCACAGGTTTGCTGAAAAATCAATCACTTCTGGTATTTGTGAGTCAAATACTCATTCTATAATGAGTTGTTATTAGGAGGGCCAATAAAGAATCATTTCTTCGGACACAGGATATTATCGTGGTGGTCGACATTAAAGGTGTTTGTGATTATTTAATTAATTAAGATAAGGAATGACATAGGTATTGACAATCACTATTTACAATTTCTTACAAATTACTACAATAAGAATATAGCTTTTAGCGAAGTACCTTAGTCAACTTCAAGAACGTTGACGGATGATTAAGATTCAACTTTGTTCAAGAAGAGTTAGTTTATGTTAACAACTATATAAATACTTCGAAAATAAGGTGGAGAATATGTAATACAGATGATGAATTGTAATTGATATGAAAGATGATAAAATATAAATAAAAATTTAATATTAAAAATTAATATAAAAATAAAATAAATAAACTTCTACGATGAAAATAAAATCGTTTGTGTATTTTTCACTTTACACTTTTCTTATACAACATGTAACAAAACATATAACAATAAAATATTATATAATGTGTCGCGTAATCCTTGTTTATCCGGCTGGTCTTTATCTATGGATCGTGATCTGAAAACCTTCTTGTATTCGGATTTAAATCACCTATAAATTAGAAGCTAATGCACCGTAAATTCACAACTGCCCACTTGAGATACATTGCACTCGTTCTCTGGATAAAACGTTTTACAGACACCAAAATACTTGGGATCATAGTATAGAAGATGTGGCATTGTTGCTAACTCAGGCAACCGCACTATAATCTAAATGCACTATCCAATAGTTAACAATGCAGAACTCATTGTTGCGTGTATCCGTAACAAAGCTAATCCTTCCCGACAGCCTGTATATAAATAGTGTGTAATGAATTTAGATGAACAAGTCAGATTAAATATTTTTCGATTTTTGTTATTTGGTACGTCTTTCTTTGTTGATTTGTTGCGTTAAGGGTGATTATCTTTAATATTTTTACATTTTAGAATTCATACAGAAACTACACAGGTACATTATTTCATTGGTTTAATTAGGTCTTATAGTTTAACCATTTTAAACATCACTTAATTCCACTTATTAGCCAATGCTTAGTTCAATCGATTTTTTGGATATTGCGTAATACTACTTTAGCGTAAAAATTTCCATATACTTGCTGTAATATCGTATAAAGCCATGTACTGAAGTCTATTAATCAAAACATCTAAAAATATATTGAATAAAAAATGCTATATTGGTCCAAATAAGCAGAATATCAAGAAACACATTTTCATAATTAATAATCATTAAGTTGAAGGAATTTTATTCCACTGACGAAGTTGAAACGAAAACCTAATTAAATTGTAAAGGTTTTGGAATAAATCGATCTTTATTCGAATTAGTGTTTTAATTGACCTAGAAGTGGAAAAAATATCAGGAAAATAAGATAATTACAAAAAAGGTCATAAACATACATATTCTAATACTAGATGTAGCTAGAACGTTGCTTAACTCATTATTTTACTATACTTACTTACATACCTGATACATTTTAATCCCATTAAGTGGTGTGCTGTATTTTGTTCTATACTTATCTATCTCAGTTTATACATATATTGTCCTTTGTATTATGTAGGTATATCTGTTGGACAATAAATGAATTATTATTATTATTAAAAAATCTCAACTCTGTTAATACTAGCACACAAATAGCTCGCAAATCACATCGAATGCAATCTGTACTGGATGACGAGTTTTGTGTCTCTGTTCCTATTACTTTAGAACCGAAGAAGTGATTATGCATATGAAGGCTACTTTGTCGCATAAATACACGGTTGGCGACGATATGCTTCCCAGTTTTCTAATGCGAGATTGCAGATTTGTCTTTGGAAAACCGTTGACAGCCATTATAAGTAAGTCAATAGAGTGCTGCTTCTTTCCAACATTTTTGAAAAAAAGTAGGATTAATCCCGTTTATAAAAAGAGTGATATGGCTATCCTTAAAAGCTATAGTCCTATTTCAATTTTATCAAAAATTTGGCAAAATTTTTGAATCTTGCATCTACAGATCGATCCTTTGGTTTGTCCAGCGACGTCTATCTGAGGCCTAACATGTTTTTTTTCAGGAGGCTCCACCATAACCAACCTTGCCGCAATCACTCAATTTTCCAATAATTTCGACATTACAAACTCCTCACCCTTCCTTCAACTCTTCAATTATATTTATCCAACCGCACTAATTACATATTCTACAGTGGCTTTTGCTCCTACAAATTTGTGTCTCGATGTGGAGTACCGCAAGCATCCTACTGGGCACCCCGTTTTTACATTCCATATACATAAACGATTTACTGAAATCACGCACTTGTCCAGCTCTAGCATATGCTGATAATCTGAAGATTTATGTGAAGATTGCATTTACTGCGGACAAGCAAACTCTTCAAACGAACATCAATACGATCTCGAGTTGGTGCTCTAAATATGGATTACACCTTAACATTAGCAAATGCGTAAGCGTGCGATTTTCACGCGAATTAGCAACACCTGTCATTTACATATTATGATTCAGACCAGCTACAAGTTGAACGCATACAGCTTTGTTTCCTTAACTTTCTGTCTTTTTATCTGGATGGAATATACCCGTCCAGGAGCACGGATCCAGGGCAGATCTCTTCGGAAAACGCAAAATTATAATTAAACATGAATAAATTAGTTTCTCTCTTACACATCAATGAAAACGTAGTGTGCAACGATGCGGATCAGTGAACACTGGCCGTTGAAGCGGAAAGGACCGATTTCCAAATGCTAGAGAGTTGATAACCATCGTCGCGATTGAGATTCTGAGAATGTTTTTAATCTCGATCGCTTCCCTTATCTTTCGAGGAAAATAGTGTTGCGACTTACTTACGACAGATGTCTGATCAAAACCAATTCTGTGGCCTGTGTCGAGGAAATGTTCAGCTAAGGCTGAATGCGCTGAAGACCCCGTCTTAACGTATCGTTGATGCTCTTTGATCCTGGTTTGAATTGAGCGTCCGGTTTCGCCAATGTATACTGAACCACAATCGCAGGGAATTTTGTAGATGCCTTTACAGGAGAGAGCATGACGGGCGTCCTTGGCTGAGGGAAGAATTTGCGAGATTTTGTTAAGGGGTTTGAAAGTGGTTTTGATGTTTTTCTTACGAAGAATTCTGCCGATATGATCCGATAGACAGTGCGTGTTTATGACTTTTTGTATGTTGCTGGAGGTATATCCATTCTGAAGAAGAGCGGTTTTGACGTGTTTCAACTCTTAAACTCTCCATAATAATATTAGCAACCATCGGGGAAAAGGGAGAACCCATAGCGGCTCCAGAGGTTTGTTGATAGAATTTTTCTTGAAAAGTAAAATATGTAACGCTCCTCACCTACCAGAAGATTTCCGCCCTACCGTGGTTTACAGGTCGAGTTACCTTGACCTTCTGGTACCCACCCAGTTACTCTTTGCTCCTGAAGAAGCCGCTTACATTAGTGGCGAAACGTCGAGTTTATTGTATATCTTGTGCATTTTATTTTTATTTTTATTTTGTACTGTATATATTTTACTAACCATGACACGGTCAACACCCGGAAACCGTCATTATAGAGACTCGGGCCGTGGAAGCCTCCGATATCATTTACGATGTGTTAAGTATAACAACTGCGTATTGCGCAAAATACGTGAATAATACATCGCAAAATAGTTTTATAGTATAATAGTAATATGTTTTCCTGGATTACCTATGCAAGAAAAAAGACTTGATAATAATCATGTAACTTCGGTTTTATACATACAGATTTGTATACACAACTAATAAGCATTATTTAGCACAAACTGAATCATTTGTATGAAGCACTCAACCTACCATTATCGATTTGAATGCGTCAATTGTTGACCTCTATTTACTGGTAGGTATACGAACAGGTAAATTTTCGGCTAAAAGGCTTTTGTTGGTCTGTAGATAACATCAAATTACTGATTTCCGAAAGTAATTTATGTCATGTATTAAATGTTATTATTAATTTTATAGTAATGAAAATACTGTAAAATAATAAAATAGAATATATCGTTGTGACTGTGTATGTCTACAATACAACATTTAATAATATTTAAATATAGAAAAAATACAAAAATAAAATTTAATCACCGATAAATCGATACACAAAACAACAAATTTAATATGTGATATTATATTTTAATAACCGACAATTAATTAAGTTTATGAAAGAACTGCGCCAAAAGAGTGATAAATTTGACAAATGAAAAGTACAGCTAAATTAGATATGTGAGAAAGCAAAGAGCGCCGGCGGATTTGTTTTATTCCAAAATATTTATACGCAAGAAACTCAATAATGTGTTTGGTGACCCCATAGCTTACACTCCTGTACACGTGGAGGCATCGATAAAATGAGATGGTCGATATCTGCTTGTGGCACCTCGTTCCAAGCACCTTGAACTTCGTTGATTAACGTGGAGGGTAACGAGGAGCGGTGTAAAGTGGACAGTCTCCCTCCCCCATGGTATCCCACACATGTTCCATGGGGTTTGAATCCGGGAAACAGGCTAGCCACAACGAAACATTAACGCCTGCTTCTTGGAGAAACTCTATAGCTCCACGAGCAAAATGGAGACGTATGTACATTGTTTTGCTGAAAAAGAATCTGTGGACGGCCATCTAGATAAGGTTGTAAAGCAGTTTGTAAGATAACGCGTGACTGTCATACCGCCTCGAATAAACAGAAGTGGTTGTCGGCTACCAAAAGCAATAGCTCCCCAAACGATTACTCCAACAGTCTTGTGTACTCTCACCAGCAAACCCCATATCGCGCCGCTCTCCACGCCAGTGTCGCATCGTTCTACGGCCATTGCGCATACCTAGATAGAATTGTGATTTGTTGCTGAAGACGACATTATGCCCTTCTGCTTTCCAAAGCTGCCTTTCTTTGTACCAGTTCAAGCGTTGACGACAGTGGTCCGCAGTCAAACAAAGCACTAATCGTGGACGGTATAAGATGTCCAAAGGGTCGAACGCGGCAATTTAGTGTACGCATAGTAACAAGTTTACCTTCTTCTTCGAACGATTGGCCAGCGATTTAACGCGTTGTAGCAAACGGCCTCGAGTTAGTTATCTGAGGCACCTATTTTGCGATCTGTGGTACGCCTCGGTTGACCAGTTGGTCTTCTTCGTGTTCATCTACCTTCTTCTGCCTACTCACGACACACACGCCTTACAGTCATTGCAGTACCATTAACACGACGGCCGATTTCAACAAGACGGTGATAATTTTGATATCTTCGAACTCTAGGCGTCTTGTTCTTCTTTGTAGGAAAGGTAGTCTAGTATTTATGTAGATGGTCATCTAGTATGTACCAATCCGAAATATTATTATACAATTGCGTATACATTACCCTGCAAAGCAGCCTTTCCCTGTCAGAACGTTTTCGCCTCCAGCGTGGTTGACACGTCGAGTTACCGTGACCATCTGGTACCCCGCAGACACCCCTTGCTCCTGAAGAAGCCACTTACATTAGTGGCGAAACGTCGTGTTTTTTATTGTGTATCTGGTGCATTTTTTGTACTGTATATAATTTAAATTGAATTAATTAGAACAATATTCTGAAACCTTTTAGTCAAAAACTACGACGATGCCGTAGAAGGGGTTAGGGTTCCGGGTATTGACTTTGAGATTCGCAATAAAGCATCTAAAACAGACTGGAGTGCTGTGCAAATATAGAGAAACGACCGCACGGTTTATAGCCACCCCTGCGTACTGTATCTATAAACACGAATTAATTCCTCATAATGTGATTGCCGATGCTAAAACTGTGCCTAGTAATTACATTTGGATTGGCTACTGATAGACTACGTCTTTGCTTGTGTAGAGTAGATGGTGTGTTAGTTTCTAAATATTTTCGGTTGTTGCAATTTAAATTTTTGTAATTGCTGAGTACTACATATGTGTGTACTGTGTTTATCTAGTTTAATATTTCTCTCTCCTCGAAGTAAAGAGTTGTATGTGCTTTAATGCAGTGGGTTATTGTATGTAAGTGTTTACACCGAATGACTTTTCACGTTTAACTTTTAGTTAATCTTAATTCTCATTATTACTAAGGCATATTAGTTGTTATATTGAATTTTGAGCATAATGTACGTAAGTATTGTAATTTATAATAATCAGGGTAGAGATTTTGACATCTGCCTTCACTGCTTAAGTCGCGTTTGACTTATTTACTACGTTTATGCTTTCTGGATGCGCATTAGAAAATGCGAATTAATAACTACGGATCGAAAACTTAATCTGTTTATGCTTTTCTCGTAATGCGCAATATAAATGATACGCATCGAAATATTTTGAATTAGCCGGGATTTACAAGGGTTATTGCCAATCGTTTAAGTTTGTAACACAAATTCTATGATGTAACCATAACCTTAATTATTGTACTGTTGTATGTTGTATGTCGTACACATATTGCACTGTGCGTATACAGTTGTCAGATATGTAATATGCCAACACAACACAACCTATTTTTCACATGTGATATGTCGTTTGTTTACATTCTGTTGGTAACCTGCTTTAATACACTTTGAATTCGAATTAAACGTTTATACAACCAAACCGATATTCTTAAACCACCCTTGAAATCAGGATTTCGTCAATTCGCATTTCGTGCTATAATGCGCATCGAGAGCTGTTTATGCTACAGAACTTAGAACCGAATTATAGTCGTAATGCGTATTCAATACGCATTTAGGGAAAGCATAAACTCAGTAATTGTAGTTTTAGCAGCATTCCCTTATGAATAATGTCGAAAGGTATATTTTTGTTCAAGAAAATAATTGTGCTGCTGAATCACGAAATTATATGAAGCGGGTGGTATACTGCAGTAAGGTTTAAGTTTTCACAGTTTTGTAAGCATGGTATACTTTGATTAGGTAGGTACTGTTTACAAAAGCAAAATAGCAACCTTTTGCACCTCTATAGTTCTCTCCACTAAAAGATAGACTTGCCGTGGTTATGATGTGAAACACTACCTTCATTCAACAACAACTTCAAGCAACCAGTTATTGGTAGCACTGCCGTATTAAGCCCAATTCACACATATAGGGTCGTGCATAGACCGTGCGCGGACCGTGTCGTGTTATTCTAAATCGCAAAAACGACTTTTCCATATAAATTATATGAAGGCGACCGCTTCTAATTCACACCTATGGGACTGTGCACCGACTAGACTGCGACCGTGTCGAAGTGTAATTATTAGACATGCAACGAATATTCGGCTACTATTCGGTATTCGGCCTATTCGGCCACTTTTATCCTATTCGGCCGAATACCGAATATCTAGGTACTATTCGGCCGAATACTTTTAAGCAAGATGTTTTGTTGTAGTCAGGTAATAGATAGAATAAAAATATATTTATTTTATAATAATCTTATTTAATATTTAGTAAGGTACTACCTGAAAATGTAGAGAAATTAGTCCTTCTGAACCATAATTCTGCACTTCTAAATTTTCATTACGTAATTCAAGTGCATAGACATTTATTTGATCGTTTTATGTAAATTTTTATAATACGGAAGTTGTTTATATACTTATACTACTTTAATGATTACCACAAAAAGATATTATAAAATTAGTATATGTATTTTTATGACCTTCTTGTACTTATCTTATTTTCCTGATATTTTTTCCACTTCTTGGTCAATTACAACACTCTAATTCGAATAAATTTGATCTTTATTCGAAGTTTCTTTATAATATGCTGTTAAATGCTTTTCTTTGTTTTTAAAACTAGAAATAATAGTTTCTTTCATGGATTTTTTACTACAAATTTCAGACTATTTTAAACCACCTTCCACAACTTTAATAATGTCAACTTTTGCTTGATCAGTTAAAACCTAACGGTGCAGTATATTGTTATTTTCGGCGGACATTTTATGAGAAAGAGCACGTGTAACTGTCTATGAATAACATCTAATACTGACATCATCACATCATCGTAATTTAATATTCCGCTTAAAGCTTTGGCTGTGAACTGTGATTTCACAAAACCCGGGAAATCCTCGTAGCATATTTCGTCATTCGGAGAAGTTAGTACGTTGTAAACGAGTTAAGCAACGAGTACATAAGAAGTACGTTATAAATGAGTACGTTATATAAGAAAAGTATATCATTACACATAATGGTACCTAGCCACGACCTCGAAGCTAAGTACGCTATACCCGAAAGTATACACGAAAGTACTTTTGCTCTGTTATATTATCCCGTATTCAGATTATCAGAAGAGCAACGATTAAAATGCAAAAGTTTTGTCTAAATTTATACTCGTTGCAAATCTCAATTTAAATTTATCTTAACTTTTCAAAATCTTAAGCTGCTTCGAAGAAACGAAAATTTATTGAATTGAATTTTTGAGACAAACTCTAGGAGCTGATTTCTGGAGATATTTTGTTATAAAAGTTCATAAGAATATATGTTCAAAACCGCTTAGTTCTAAAGTTTTACAATGTTGAATAGTACCTACGTTAGCATAATTAATGTTTTTATTATAAATTAACAGAATAATTAGTAACATAAAATTAACTGATACTAACTGTTGAAAATGACCGTCCCAACTGCAACACAAGGTTCTATCCTCCGTCGTATTGACTGACGAGCCCGTTCTAAAATACCAGGGGTATTTCGAATTGTTTGAAAAGCTGCCATAATACTATTTCTCATTTCATCGACATTTTCAATGGGAGTCGCATAAACTAATGATTTAAGGTGATCCCAGACTTAAGTGGAGTTAAGTCGGGAGACCGAGAAGGCCACGGTTGTGGACTTCTCCGTCCTATTCTCCGGTCTGGATACGTATTGTCCAAAAACTCGCGAGCAACTAAACTAATATGCGCTGGAGCACCGTCATGCATAAAATATATGTATTTGTAATCTTAATTGGATCGGAACTTCTCCCAGCAGTAGTGGTAGATTCTCCTCAAGAA
>SMLS01062164.1:0-11592 GCA_004785975.1 Popillia japonica | reverse complement strand
AAATGTATTGTATGATATCCTTTTTATTATAGTGTCAAAATCATAAACAATATTTTATTTTAGTCAATATTTTGTGCTTCGTGCGATAGTGTAATGAAATTATGTGTACACTGCACACTGCAAAATGTACATACATAATTGCACCGGCAGCGACCAGCTGTTGTTCTTCGAAAGATTGTTCTCGTACAAAATTTATATAAAATATAATTTACTCTGAAGCACTCTACTACGGCCACGCAATTCAAATACAATGCTTTTTCCAAACCCGTTGTGATTATAGTGTGTAGTATTGTATACATGTATGCAATCACAGATGATTTGTTCAATAGTCTGTATCTTATTTTGCCTGTCGCTTAACTAATTAGTGACAATTTCTTATTATTTAAATGTAGATTCTTTTGTTTTGCATCTAAGTTGAAGCGCACAGAAGCTTCGCTGCGTTAGCCTATATACATTAAAACTGTATTTTTAGTCGTTTTCAATCTATATAGGATTAGTTAACGCAGTAAACACACTACGATTGTGTTTGTTTTTTTTAATGTTACTATTAATCATTTGAACTCGTTGACACATTTGTATAAATCTCTTTACATTGGAAACATGTGATCTACTATTTAACGACAAACATTTATTATAATTATCATTTTGAAGCTAAGTTATCGCGAATCTATTTGGACAAGAAAACGAGTACAATTATTAATATTGTTGGAAATTGGGCAGCCTATGTTTCAGAATGTACGTAATAATGTCAGCTCCCGTCTTTACGCTTATTGGTCTTTTTGCGCGGTATATCTATGGATGTAGTATAAATAAATCAAAAAAGGCGATGCATTTTTTATGAAAATTGGATATACACTATATAAATGCAGTCAACAAAACTGCATAAATTTAAATATATAGAAATATTGATTAGACAGGTAGATGATGTTCTTACCATGTTAGATTTGGCCTGTCATACATCCTGTAATAAAGACCCAAATACTAAAAACTTTATAGTTTTACTATAGTAAACATACATTTTAACAATTATTCGAAACCATAAGCTGGCATACCTAGTAATTATTTCTTGTAACGATATGTATAAATACAGTCTGCTTCACAAATATGTAGTGCATGTGCAATAATAATTAAATTTATAAATAAATGTTAATTTCTTTTTATATTTAGTTTCAATAAATTGTATGTGCACACTGTAACTATTCAATTAAATACCTCTGCCCTTTAATTATCTTCTTATACTAATTAGAAAAACAAAGTTTGTTACAAAGGTAAGTCATTTATTAAAAAATTATGCAAGTGAGACTGGACAGAAAAATGTTCGTACATATAAAGATGAGTACTAAGTTCTATTACAGTTAATGAATAAAAACAGTATATAGTAATTGCATCATATTATATGTTCATGTAATAAGTTACGACAGCTAAATGTGACGAAATCAGATAAAATATGTTTCATACAGATACATGTAAATGCTAAATAAGTATGTAATACAGCTATGTAGTAAAGATAATTTGTAAATACAAGATGTTGCGAAATACATAGACATATACTATTGCAATATTAACGCCAATGACGTCTCTGAGAGTACACACAATTCACTCTAAAATTTGTGCCTAGAACAAACAAAATATTCTGTGCTAGCATACCAATTGTCACTATGGTCATGGCTAACTCATTCGCACGCGTATCTGATCTCGTTCTACTTCCAATTACTATGTGTATTACCTATCTGTATAATGCAAATGATTATAAATAAAAATAACTTAATTAGTGGTAAAAATGTGAAATAATAGGTCAAACTATTTCTGAGATTTTATTATGTTGGTCCTCCTTTATTATGGATTTGTTAATTAAATTATATGTCGTAAATAGTAAACTTTTTTCCAGATCTTATAACACCATACATATTATCTACTGTATTTTCCGGTTTTTTTTTTCCAAATGCAACCAATCAGTCCGTAACTAAACAAGAATCATGATACTAGATTGCTAATGTAAAATGCGGATCAAAAATGTTTAGCGAATCTGCATTACATCTATAGAACACATTATGTCATTACTTACATGTAAGTTGTTTTATCATTATAGAGACAAACAAAAAAAATGGTGCACATGTCATTTTGCATATTCAATACACAGTAACAGGTATGTTGTAAATTCCTACAACATTTGGAGCTTCAAATCGAAACTGACGTTTAATTAACATTATCAAAAACAACCTATCAAAGACAGTGGTTCTTTAATCATAGCAGTGTTTCTTATCTAAACCATTTTTGCTTATTTGGTATATTGTGTACGATTATAATAATTTGTGGCGGGAGATTTTACTTGATAGACGAAAGCACATTTTAATCTAATTTTATTGTGTGTATCTCGCTAAAACTCGTGGAATGCAATTCAATATTTCCGTTGAGTTTCACGCGACTAATAACAAACGCGGACACTTTTTAGACAAATGTCTTTTCGTATAATTAGTTTCTTTACTAACTTAGGTTTCAATTCTTTTTTTTAATTTTTGCATGAAAAACTGTAGATGTATGTAACAGCAACACCGAAACTTATTTTTGCACTCATCGGAATTCTACAATTGCATCACGAATACGAGCAATGCTTTAATTAGCGTGCACGCTGCACAAGAATCTAATAATCGGATTTTTACAGTCAAGCAATTTCGTTTTTTTTTTTTTCAAAATTCAATTAAACTGATAGCGTAGTGAAGAGCACAATAAGCACGAGACAGATGTTTAAAAATAATATAATTAATAAAAATTGCGCAAAAATTATATTATGTCAAAGCTGTAATGCGCTACCGGATGTTAATTTTGCTATTATTATAGAAGCTCTCGTATCCTTTAGTAATTCGTAGAGCATAGCAAAATCCGTTGTTATAATAAAGAAAAACCTAGAAAGTTCTTACAACACTGAACAAAACTAGTAACTTATTAATAGAATGAGGACGTTCGGTGCAGTTCGCTAGCGAGTGTTAATAAGTCGAGCATCGATTGGGTATATGCAGTAGCGTAGATACATTGAAAGTTAAGTTGTTTATAGTCAAGTACGGTTTCGATATTATTGTAAGAGAAATTAACAACGATACATTTCTCTAAATTGTTCGTTTTAAATTCGTTTCAATTTTCAACGTAAATTGGCGGTAATGCGACACTTCCTGTCACCGGACGTAACGCCGATGACAAACTGCACACAGCCTCGCCACTCTACTTATTAATAATTAATAGTTAATACATTAGCTACTAGATTAGAAACAGAAAATTTGTTTTAACAAAAACAATGATGTTAACATTACATATAGGATGTAATAAGAAGTAGTGATATATCCAGATTATAAATTTTAAGACAGTTATCACCTTCACGGAAGTTTAAGCTGTTTATGTTTTAATCACAGTATAATATATGCAAAATAACATGAGCATGACTCAAAATTGACATTTAATGTCTATTAATGATTAAGTTTTTTAAATATTAAAAGTGCGTCAAGTAATTATCGTAGGTTAATAGATGAACTTTGTTATGATAATGCTGCGTCAATACTTTAAGAAGTTTGCCATGCATTTAATTCGTATTGGAATCAGATTTCGTGATTGTCAAATACATCGTATAAATTACTTAACGCATTAACTAGAAATTAAAATTTATATAAAAATTTAGCTATATATTATATTTACTACTTATCATCAAATATAACATTTAGCTGAATAGTAACTTTCTGATTTATAAGTGTGAGAGTCTACCTTTGCCAGTTTATGAGCTGCTGAATAAAAGTTCTATTAGGGAAAGTCTAATCTAATAATTTAAAAAAATTGCTAACGGCATTAATTTAGAATAACTTTATGTTTATATAGCTAAATTCGAAGGATTTTAGCGAAATAAAATCAATTTAATTTTTTTTATAAGCCACTTGAATCTTTTTTGAGTAGACACACAAATTGTAATACAATTGTTCCAAAAGCAATACCTATTTATTTTACAATTACTGTCATCATATTTGCGATTTAGTTATAGATAATATATATATACAATTAAAGGTCAACAACTGCAAATTTTTCTAGATATACCTGTCCAGTATATGAAAATAAAACAATTGATTCTGTTGCGATAAATTTAATAAAATGGTTAGTGCGGGGTCCTTCATACACTGTAATACTGTAATAATAAAAGATGCAGCCGAAGCTGCATATAAAAAATATATTTTTGATATTACATTAAGAAAGTTGTAAGTCTACATGTATCAATTACTGTAGTTCGCAGTACATACAATAATCACTTCATTTCGCAAATGAATAGGAAAGAGCAAAAACTTAATTTTTTAAAACATCAGGCCTTGCATACTAATAACCAGTGCCTTGAATACTACCTTGTAGTTTTCCTTGTGTGATAGAAACTAACTTTCAGTGCTTTCGTCGTAACGCACAGCAGCAAAAATAAATAACACATACTTTACCCTATAGAGAATATGTATGTTCTCTTTTGATGTCAGTTGAAAGTGTCTGATAGTAATTATCACATGCGCTTTGAGAGAGTTACTGCAGAGCGGGTGATCTATTATTAGACGTTAGAGATGTCAGACAAAAAGTTGAAACTCCTAAGGAGACCATTAGGAAGACAGCAAAGTTAATCCTAGCAAGCATGGTTAAAAATTTTTACATAGAGATGCAATAGGTCGCGGAACCTCGGAGGCCCGTGATGCACATCCTAGGGTTAATCTTATAAACGAAAACACAAAACATATATTGGATATACATGCGGTCTTAACAAACGTATAGAAAAGGCAAAAACAAATTCAATTGGAAACAACACACACACTGTGAGGATTAGTTCAATGAAGCCAAGGGCAAGGGCAACCAAGTAGCTATTGCAGAACTAAATGAGCTAACATTATGCTGACAAGGTTTGGCAAACTCAAAATCAACTGCGCTGAAACAACAGTGCGCAAAGCTTGTTCCCAGCATGCCTCAAAGAATTGCTGTCGTCATAAAGGCAAAGGGTGGACCCACAGAATATTGATAAAAATTATTCAAATTGACGAATAAACATATTTAAAAAAGAAAAACAGTTAATAATTTGACCCTACACAAGCTCAACTAAAAAATTATAGGATGCCTAATACTTTTGGCCAAGGCTGTATAGTATTTTCATCGTAAGTTGCGGTGCACGTCATCAATTGAATTTTCGGAATGACAAACATATTAAGGAACATAAAGTATCTTATAATGCCCAGTCTAATAGCGTTTTCCATTCGACAATTTAGTGCGCACTAAATGTGAATTGAGTCAGTGCTGGCTGTTCCTATCGGCCAAGCACTAGCGAGTAAGAATTGTACGTTTTCCATTGGGAAAATAATGCAGTTTTACGTAGGAGAGGCGATGCCTCGACGTCGCTATATTTGACCTTAAGTGCTAAAAACTGGGCCTCTCGAAATGTACGCGCCCAGTTCTAGTGCAATGTGAAGTTATTACACGTTATTCATATGTGGCCTGACCGAGTGCGGACTCAGTGGTTACGTAAAATGACGCGTCACTAGGGCAATGCTAGTGCAGCACTAATTCGCCGAATGGAAAAGTAACCAGACCAGTGTTGACTCGCATATTTCTCTGTCAAGTTTGAGATAGAACATCTGACAGTTATTCGTTCAGCGAAATGGAGCGAACACCATTTATAAGGGGCAGTGCCACTTACGAGGAAAATAACACTTGCGGCCACCAAAGCTTTGGCTCACCCAATGGTCAGGATCTGCTGGCCAACTAAATCGGCTCCGGCAGTCAGGTAGGAAAGGGAAGAGAGCTGGAAAGCAAGTGAAATTTAGCATTAAAACGCGGTCTTTATATACCCTGGCCAGTACCTTTTTGTGGCATGACATCATGAGCAAAAACATGGTTAAAATATACACAGCACATCAAAACTGGACACATACAGGTTACTTCAAAACAATTTACATATATTTACAAATGCAAGAAAACAATTTTAAATTAAATAAAAATTTAGCCGAAATAAATGAAAATATCTTCTAAAAAAAAATGTTTCTCTTGCCGCGAACGGAGTTCGTTACAAATGGAAACAATAATATTTATGCACATGTTATAGCTCCCCTCCCATTAGACGGTTTTAAATCGTTCATACCTGATTTAGCCGAAGTCCTCGATGTGCGATTTTCTCACTAGATGCCACTGGAGAATATCTGATGGATTATGCTATAGAACTAAATCAAAAGGTCTTAAATGTAGATTAATACACCTACATTCAAAAGAAAGGTATATCGATATTACTGAGCAACTGAAATTATGAACAATTGCATTTGGAAATGGGGAATACTAACTTTCCACAACTATATTTGTGGGAAAGCGTAAGCTAATTAATCGTACGTCTAGCGTTTCCGTCTCTAAAAACATAGAAACGTACCTTACTACTGAAACAGTGAAATTGAAAAGAAAAGAAAAATACATATATCGCACACTACGACTCACTATTATCTAAATAAAATACAAACTAAAACGTCAAACTTGCGGAAGTCGACCTAAGCTTGTATATGCAATTTATAAACGTCCCCAAGTAGAACTCTAACACGAGGTTAATGTAAAGTGGTATTAAAACAAAGTTCTACTTACTCTCTACATAATCATCTAAACATTTTTCTAAATAAATTGTTAGTTTGTATGAAACAAGTACGCCGTTACTGAAGTTATGTGTACTTTGCTATGTGAATTCTGCCTATTAACTAATATGTGAAAACTAATAACACCTCACGCGACTTCACACACCATAATATTACGTAAAAAAGCACCAAATCTACACTTTCGTTCACGATGCACCTCACACATGTAAAACTGTGTAAACATTAAGGATTTAATGTAATTACGCTTTTGTCTGAATATTCTGTATTCACACCTTCAAAAAATCAATCAGAAAATCATTATTCAACGCCTTTAAAATAAAATATAACTTAATATCTCTTTCTTTTAAATCTCAATGGCAGGTATCAAAAGTTGCATTCATAAAATAGAATGAAATATCTATAAAACATACACTTTCAATATGAAAAATGAATAATCGTGCGTCGCATATTATATGTTAAAATATAATAGAGATCAATACTCATTGTATACTACAATTTCTACTTGGTAACATTACATTTTCAATGAACAACCACAACAATAACAAATATAATCTAGCTTACTTTAAAATGGTTTTACCTTAGAAAACAAGAACACCTAATCTCTGCAAATCTCTTAATATAGGAAGTGGCCGTGATGGCCAACTACTAACACTTTTAAGAATGGAAGAATCATTTTGAATTTTTTCTAAAGCAATTACATAAGGGTATATCCTCTGCTCTATCCATTCAGCAATAGTGTAATTGTCAAAAATACCTGTCATAGTATCTACTGCTGATCGAGCCAATGATATAGCACTATGATATACTCTTGGTAAATCGGAAATTAATTCGTCAATGCGCAATGGAAGGCTATAATTGTGTCTAATATTATATTCAGTCATCCAACCTTTGTCTCTGTTTACCAATTTTAAGTATTCGGAAACTTCAACCTCAGTCGTATGCAAACGAAACGTTAATCTAAAAAATGGGCTACCCGGAAACATACATCTACCTAATTTTTCCCAAAGATGAGAATCGCTATCTAAATTAAGAAACGGAGAATTTCTAGGCACTGTTGTTTGGGGACAACTCAACGCCGCTAGAAATTTTAATTTCAAAGAAGCATTAAAAAATCCATTGGATACAGCAAATAAACTTAATGCTAGAGATGGAATACCAGCCGGAAATAATTCGCATAGTACCGCGAAATGGTCATAACGCTGCCACCCCGTTAGAATGATACCAGTTATTCCGTATCTAAATCTGGAAGACTGTTGTGCCATAACTTCCAACCATCTTAAGTTGTTTTCTAAATGTCTTTTTGCATCAGGAACGTACAGGGTTTCACCAAATGCACCTTTAAATGCAGATGCGGTCCACGCACTTCGAAAAACAGTAGCATATTTTTCCCATATCTGAGGCTGTACAAATCGATAAATATCTTCTGCATACACCCAAATCATTGGCTCAACTAGAGCGCCAAGATTCATTTCCAACATGGTCTGTTGACTTAAATGTCGCAACATGTCGTCCCAAATAATAATTTTTAATTTTGGGTATCTGTCGTGAATTAAGTTAGCTATATTACGAACGTAACGAAGAAATAGCGTTTCGTGCAGTTCTAAACGGCAAATCTCACATTCTCCCATTTGATATACTTCATCGCAACCAATGTGAAGATACTTTATATTTTTATGTACAGCCATTATCTGAAAAATGTTGCTATTATTAAATTGTACAAAGCCAACAGAACTAATAGACTATTACTAAATATTCAAGTAATAAACGCAATCTTCCACTACATGGCATAGCTTTGCACGATATTTAGTCACGTGGTTAGTTAGCATCAATTGATATGCAGCCTGTCCATTTAAGACTGCAGTCTTTGATTGTAGCTATAATGTTAAATCAATAGAAATTTTGGTTGACGGTGTGTTAATAATGATAAAAGGAGCCCATTTTAAAATTAATTTGACTTTCACATACAAAATTTTTTTAGGTGTGAACGAAGCATCTGAAAGTACACTCAGTTCAATAGAAATAAGTAGGTCATTCAATTTAAACAAGTGATACTTATGTGGTACGTTTTTTTTGGGACATCCTGTATAAGTCAAATTAATTTGAAAATGTGCACATTTTACCCTCATTAACATACTGTCAATCAAAATTTCTATTGATTTAACGAAATAGCTACAGTCAAAAACCGGAGTCTTAAGTGGACAGCCTGTATTTACATATATTAGCATTAAACATTTATATTTAATGATTTTTAAAAATTTTAATAAGCTCCAATGTTGCATATTTTAAATTGGTAGAAATATAATAATAATTTACATACTTAGTAGATATATCTTCCGGGTGTTGTAGCGTAATTGTTTTTTGGGGTTGACGTTTTGCTAATCATGCTGTCAGCTTCTTCAGATGTTTTCTAAAGACAGTCCCTAGAAAACTTCTGACAGCTGACAGCATGATCAGCAAAACTTCAACCCAAAAAGCAGTTACGCGACAACACCCTTAAGACATATTTACTATCGATTCCGGTCGTAAAAGCCTACACTCAATAATTTACTTAGTTATTTTTTAATAATTCTACTGTACATGTTATGATCCTATCTATTATTTGCAGACTCAAATTTCCTTCCTCTATCTTGTTAGTTTAATGTTTCAATTGATTTACTAGAATAGAATAATTATACTTTGATTTAATTTAATAGGGAGTTTAACTTAATTCATTCAACACAATTCCGAAATACAAAAAAACAAAACATTTGACATAAAATTTTCGTGACAAATTAATGAAAATATATAGGTAACTTTATTCTAGGGTAATAAAATTAAACTAAAATAAAATCTGAATTTGACTATATTTCTATATTTCCAAGAAAATCTATAAAAATAAATTTATTTGTGTGATAAGGGGCAGATTATTAAAATTTGTCTCTATTGTCAGATACATATTCCATCTACTAGCCTCAGTGATACTGAATAAACTCCAAAAATTATAGGAACTTAACTTAATTTGTACTTGTATTCAAACCAACTAACTGAGATACCTAACAGTACTCAAGTAATACATAAAAACGTTTTCTCCATGCAATTTTTACTATATTAATGCCCGGTTTCTGAAACGTGAAGCAGCAGTTATCTGCTTGGCATCTGGCGATTTAACAAAGACAGTCCATGTTAAATTGCCAGATACCAAACAGATAACTGCTGTTTGACATTTGAGAAACCAGGCATAAGTATCCAAAGCAGTTGTTGAACATGTATAGAAGTTAAATGGCACCAGATGTAATAGCAATAGTCAGGTAAAATTCCTGCAGCAAAAACATACACCACTCTACAAAGAGTTCAACATGAAATAAAGCTTACCAATGCTAATTTCTACAATTATTATAGTCATTTGTAATAAATACCTGATTTACTATTTCTAAAATTATATCAGTTGAGGCATTTCGACTTGGACACAGTGCCTGAGGACTGCCTGGTACTTCCCTATATTTAATAAATTCACTATGTTTTAAAACATATTCCAAATGCCCAAAAGTTTGGACTAATGGAATTACTTCAAGTTTAAGTTCATCGGCTAACACTAGTATTTCTTTTATTTGCTCGATAGTGTATGCATTATGTGCTGGTACAGATTTTAAAATACCAGTGTACGGAAACATATCTTCATATTCTGCAAATTATTAAAAATGGTATTAATGAAAAAGAAAATCACATATAATTACCTAAAAGAATTCCTGTTGCACCCATATTCTTGATCATGGGAAAAATTTTTCTATAAAAACTTGGCTGCAGTGGAGCACCTTTTAAGTCAAAATGTACAATCCTTTGTTTTGGAATATAAGGAGAATCTAAATTCAAGTTAACAAGTGGAATGCCAAGTGATTGATCTGTATCGTAAACGACTTTGTTATCTTCTGCAATGCACCATATTCAATACTTTTATAATAATGAAATGTTTCATATTCTACCTTCGACAACACTGTCCGTCTCTGTCCGAAATTGGGATTGATGATCCACAAATTTAACATTAATTTTATAATTTTGTTTCAATTGTTCTGCAGTTCCTTCGCTAGTTCCTTCTTTGTTTCGAGTACTTTTAAATTGATACGAATGTGTGTAATGTAATCCATACATAATGAGTGTAAAAATTGCTATAACCACTAACACAGTTGTTTTCTTTCTCCATGCTGTTAGTCCCAGCCGATGCAAATAGTTATTCATTCTTAAATCTCTTGTTTAACACTAATAATCACAACAGACACAACCTTAACATTCTAATTTTTTTCAGTATTAATTGACAGACTTAATTGGTGTATGAAAGTTCCAAACATTACAACTCCTTTATTTAAATAATGCTTTTTCAAAATACTTTATTTAAGATATGCAATAAGACGAAGTAAAGCTACATTTATATCAATTTAATTTAGACATATTGAATTTACCCATTATCTTCCTTTCACCATTTATTCACTATTGCCAAGAATTGCACACTTCTATAAAGCTATATAAAGGTTACACCGGTTACACACTCGTTTGCCTATTTATTTTCTATTAAGTACATCGACATAAATATGCTTATTACTTATTACGCGACAACACAATAATCTGGAATAACAACTATTGGTATCCATTTCTGCAGAACAGTAACCAATAGGCCAATAGCCATTAATAGAGTTTGAAAGCAAGCGTAAGGTTAAACATGAACATATTTGTACAGCATATACAGGGACAGTTGATTGTGCCGCCTGATGTTACCATATTACGGGTAATTGAGAATATTGATTAAAACAATAAATATATACAAAAATCATAACTATCTACAAGAGTATTACAGTATTAGAATTTTAATATAAATTTTTGTTGCATTCGTAAATAATTCCATATCAAATTATAAATGGAAATATTTTAAAGAATTAAGTATACTGGGTACGATACTGGGTTTGTTTAAATAATAAAGAAAAAGGACTAAATT
>SMLS01062163.1:0-10758 GCA_004785975.1 Popillia japonica | reverse complement strand
ATCTCATTACTTCTGAAAGAGGAATTGCGAGCAAACAGCGTTTCATAACAGCAATCCGAAAACGAAATATTTGACGTTCTATATTATGAGAACGCGCTTTTCCGTGCATTCTTCTTTATTTTCTTTTTTCCTTCTCCCGCTTTCTTTTGTTTGCAACTACAATAAGCTAAATATCTTTATCGAAAATCCCTACTTCCGTATTCTTTAATTAGCATAATTTTGTAGGCTAAATCATGTTGAAATACGAAAAAAAGAATAAAAGTCGTTCGTGAAGCTGGGTATTGATTAAATATTATAGCATGCCGCTTTCGTCCGCCTATACTGTACAGTGAAATAACACCTTGCACTTTTTATTTGTACGTACATACAGCGTGTTGCATCCATGTATACATGTACGAATATGAACGTGTACTTAAAACTTCTACGTTAACGAGGCCGTGTTGAAACGTGAAAATTAGCTAATGGTTTATGAATAATGCAAAGCAAAAGACTAGGGAATTAGATGTTCATGTATTTGCAACAACTAGTTACATAGCTTTGGCAGAAGTTATGCTACAACGCGCCAAATTGCTGACCAATTGCAATGGTTTGAAGAAGAAGGTAAACCTGTTACTATGCGTACATACATTAGGTATATTGTTGCATTCGAACTTTTGGACTTTTTACGGTCCACTATTAGTGCTTCTTTTGACTGCGGACCACTAACGCTTGAACTGGTGCGGAGAACGACAGCATTGGGAAGCATAATGACGTAATGTCGTCTTCAGCGACAAATCGCGATTCTGTCTAGATATGCACGGTGGCCGTAGAACGGTACGACGCCGACATGGAGAACGACGTGATATTGGGATATTGTTTAGAGACATGTACACAGGACTGTAACAGTCATGGTTTGCAGCCCTATTTCTTATGATAACCCATCACCACTTCTGTATATTCGAGGCATTATGACAGCTGCGCGTTATGTTGATGATGTCTTACAAACCACGTTACTACCTTATCTAAATGGCCGTCCAAAAGTCCTTTTTCAGCACGTCCTCATATTGCTCGTCGAACTGTAGACTGTCTCCAAGAAGCAGGCATTAACGTTTTGCCGTGGCCATTCTGTTCCCTGGATTTACCCCATCAAACATGCATGGGGGGAAGACTGTCCACTTTACACCATCTTCCACACCCTTTGGCGCAGTTTATCAACAAAGTTCAAGTTGCTTGAAACGAGATGCCACAAGCAGATATCAATCATCTCTTTTAGTCGATGCCTAGACGTGTACAGGAGTGTACTCAGCAAATATAATAAATTGCCAAAAAAATAAGTTAATCAAATGATTCCTACTGGGTGTAACGGTTCTAATATTACTGACTATATTTCTGCCCGTAATCATTATCATCATAATCATTTTTCGTTGCATACTAAATAGTACCTATACCATGTTCCTTACAGCTTTTTAGCTTCATGTAACATATTAACGTAGTAGTTCCTAGCAAATAAAATTATTATTAGTGATTGTTTTCAAGCTAATTCTTAATTGCGATGTTGTCATATATTACCCGAGAGTGAGAGGTAAGTAAGCTAGATTTACCTAAAACGTACAGATGTACAACTACATAAAGGTTGTTGTTATGCGAAATCGTAATTACTAAGCAAAATATAAGCCACGAACGAACAATGCACAATAAAGAGGCTTCTGCAGGTGAGTATTATGTATTAATTTTTATAAGACAATTTTGAACGAAATCTTTATTTAATAAAACAAAACCAAACAAAACCGCAATGATCGTTATGGACTATCTTATTAAATCATATTTCTACAGTTACAGGGCTAATACATACGTATGTATGTGTTTTAGCAACACCTACTCTTTTCCGGAATGAATGTCTAGAAATCCAAACTTGACGAATCCCTTGAACAATATATGTATAGGTCCACCTATGGTTGCTATTTATTTGTAAAAATTTGTCGAATCTTACTAGGCACGGTTCTTCCATTATAAACACCCTTATAGCATTCGAAATATTTCTAGTCTATTCAATTAATGCATAAACGAATATACTGTTTTTTTTATTTCATTAGATTGGTATTGGATATCTGCTTCAAATGCCACAATCCTTTATTGTATATTTCATCTAACATTCACATTACAAATTAAGAATTGAAATTTGATGAATTTTATTTTCCGGTTTCAAAGTATAAAACTTTATTTTAAATACATACAGGGTTGCCCACTTGGCGTTCGTTCTTAAACAGTACGTAGTATTGATTTTATCAGAAAATGTTAAAATACATTTTTATTCAAACGTTTGGCGTTTACAATGTAAAAATATTTCGAGTTCCCTGAGGAGCTCGATTTCGTCTGTACAGGACCGGACACAGTTTTCTTAAATGGAACACCCCATATATTTTTATAGTTTTGATATGTATATCGAATTTTAAGCCAATGTTGTTAAGATTTTTATCTGCAAAAGTCAACTCGTTTAGGAGAAAAAACAAGTTTTTTAAAAATTCCCACCGAAATTACTGTTCATTCAAAAAATCGTATCTATTCAATCGTTGACTAAATATTGACGAAATTCGAGATTATCATAGCCTAGAAAGTGGTATAACTTTTGGTATGTTGATTTTTAACGAAACTTTTTGTAAAAAGACTTTATTGATATTCCTTTGGCAATCACAGAAAAAGTGGAAAAAATGATTTTTTTTAAATGGAGCCACCTGTATATTTTATCAGGAATGAATTCCTTTAAAAATTTACTATGATTTTTGTTAAACATGTCCTATATCCAAAGGCAATAGTTTCTAAGATAATTACCATTAATAACATGTTACTCAGAAAGTTCGTTGTTCTTTTGAATCATAGTTGCCGTGAAAATAATAGTTGCAATGCGAAAACAACATATTATACATATGTCAGTTTAATTATAATTTATATCACAAATTATGCTATCGGATTTGCACAAAGAGCCCAAAATATAACCGAAAATGTCACGTTTTCCAAATAATGAATTAGTCGATATGGTTTTCATTCTTGGTGAATGCCTAAGGAATCCGTTGTTGGCTACGCGTGTCTACAAAAAGAAGTATCCCGATCGACGCCATTCAGACGTATCGGCATTTGAGAATCTTTTTGAAAGATTCGTGTCATCTAGCGGAAATGTGGCATGTTCGAAACCTAGACGTGACAAATTAGTTCTAAGTGAGAACAATACAGCAATAATAATGGCAGCTTTAGTTGAAGACACAAGAAGAAGTGCAAATTGAGGACATTGCAGAAGTCAGCAGGACATCAGTTTAGCGTCCCATTAAAAACGAAAAATTTCACCCATATCGGTTTCAAAAGCACCACAAACATAGTGGAGATGATCTTCTAGGTCGTTCAGATTTTAGTCGTTGGGCCAATGCAAAATTAGACAGAGACTTTTTTAATTTTGTTTTATTTACGGCGAATCAACGTTCCATAATGACGGGTTTATGAACAGGCACAATTACCACCATTATTCCGATATAAACCCACATCTATCAAGAGAAGTTCACCGTCAGCATTGGTGGTCGCTAAATACGTGGGGTGGAATTCTTGGTCAATACGTCGTGGGACCCTTTTTTTCAATGGACACTTAAACTGCCAAACTTATTTACATTTTTTGCGGCAACAATTGCCTATTTTACTAGAAGATATCCAATTGAGAGTGCGTCAATTCATGTGGTTCCAGCATGACGGCGCTCCTGCCCATTACGGTATGGTAGTAAGAACCTCTCTGAACAATACATATCCCGAGAGATGGATTGGCAGAGGAAGAGCTGTGAACTGGCCACCCCGGTCACCCGATATTACCAAAATTGACTTCTGTCTGTGGGGATATGTTAAGGAGCGCTTATACCAAGAACCGCCTACAACTTCCGACGATATGAAAGAATACGTAAAGCTTTCAGGTCAATAAGCCCCGCAATGTTACAAAATGTTAACGAAAGTTTTACAAATCGTGTAAGGCTGTGTATAGAAAATAATGGCGGGGTTTTTGAAGCTATTTTAAATTGATTTTAAGCATTTTGTAGTTTGCATCATTTCTTTTTTATGTGACTATTACAATACTTTTATAATAATAATTGAATATTTGTTATAAATAGTGTGTATTTGTTATTGATTTTAACTCTAATTTAAAAGACCAGCAACATTTCTGAGCAACATGTTGTTAATGGTAATTATCTTAGAAACTATTGCCTTTGGGTATAGGACATGTTTAACAAAAATCGTAGTAAATTTTTATAGGAATTAATTCCTGATAAAATATACAGGTGGTTCCATTTAAAATAAATCATTTTTTTCCCTTTTTCTGTGGTTGCTAAAGGAATATCAATAAAGTCCTTAAAGTCGTTAAAAATCAACATACCAAAAATTATACCACTTTCTAGGTTATGATAATCTCGAATTTGGTCAATATTTAGTGAACGATTGAATAGATACGATTTTTTGATTGAACTGTAATTTCGGTGGGAATTTTCAAAAAACTTGTTTTTCCTCCTAACCGAGTTGACTTTTGCAAATAAAAGTCTTAACAACATTGACTTAAAATTCGATATACATATCAAAACTATAAAAAAAAATATAGGGTGTTCCATTTAAAAAAAATGAGTTCGGTCCTGTACAGACGAAATCGAGCTCCTCAGGGGAAATATTTTTACATTGTAAACGGCAAACATTCGAATAAAAATGCATCTTAACATTTTCCGTTAAAATCAATAGTAAACGTACTGTTTACGAACGAAGGCCAAGTGGGCAACCCTGTATATGTACATAACTATCCTATTTATTAATATTACTAACTATAAATTAAATACATATACCTACATATCGGTATTAATATAAGTATTCGGGAATGTTTCTATCTTCAAATATTACTAGCTGAGTAAACATACCAAATGTAAACGTCCTTAAAACTAATAACAGTCTACCTAAATCTACTGAAAGTTTAACGCAAATGGTTGACATAAATTTCAGAATAAGCGTATGGAGAAACAAAAGGAAACGTAAAACTTCCATAATATGAAAAACGATCTCCGGAGTGCTCTGAACGTAATATATATTGCCCAACAACTTCATAAGTCATGAAATAACGAAAACAGTTCCACCTGTATATATTATGCTTTCTTTTAACACAAGAGATATTCAGTGTTATTTTACTTTACTATACTTTTTTGGTACTTACTGTTTCATATGCTTTATAAATTGAAATAACAGTTTTATGGTTCTATTTCAAAATCAGTTAATTTAATTAATGCCAATCGGAGTATCGAGGAAATTATTTTGACCAATATAAATATACCTACATATAAGTATATGTAAGTATTACATGAAAGCGCTTGATTAATAATGCGCTTTCTTGGATATCGTATCAGTAAATAATATAATTCACCAACTGTATCAAACTATAATCAATACAATTATGCACACAGATCTATTAACAACTCAGAGCCAATAAAAATCTCTGTATAAACAGAACCGCGGACTACTACTATAATAATTGTCATTATGAAATTGCAAATTTTATTTTTATCAAATACGATAAAACATTTAGAACATGTAATAACACATATATTAATAATAGAAATTAACTTCTTATTAATCATAGTGTTTCAATACAGCCCCAACACCTTAATCATTCGCAAAATACGAATGTAACGCTAAGGTCTCCAACATAATATATCCGGAAACTAGTTGAAGCTCCAACCCACCAACACAATTCAGACTAAGATTAATTTGGGCTTTGCGAACACTGCGCTCGCAAACTTCCATAAAAAGACAAAGTTGAAGTTCAACCATTGTTAATTGCAGACAGTCAAATATCTAACTAACTTACACCACGCGTTGGAAATTAATGACTCCTAATTTAGCACAAAAAATGATTTTTCTCTGATTAGTACAAACTGGTACAGGAAACAAACTTTTGTAATTATAAGTTTTCGACCCGTTCCTACAGAGAAGCAAATATATTTACTTGTTTGTTACTTTCCTAATGCGCGAAAGTTGATGGGAATAACCAGTAGAAAAAGGGAAGAGTATATATTCAACGTCGACATGATTCATTGATTTTTATATTAATTGAACATTACCTCGTGGAGAATCTTATGGCAAACGATAATGGATTGCCTAAGAACTGCTAACTTGTCAAGTCTTTTATAGAATTTAGTTTCAAGTCAATTACTTCCTGTTAATATATAATTTGTAGTGACAAATGTTATGCACCACACTGAACAGTCCATTTTGTTTTTAGATAGGTATGTATATAAAGTGCCCCTGCAGTGACTTTATATCACTGAATAGAAAGTTATTCAATTTTTCGACTTTAGCAATGGAATCAGTGTGGTAGGTAGTCTAACTTAACAAAACACAAAAAACTGATAGAACGTGATCACTAGATCAATACCTATCAAGTATATCTATATACATATGTACGTGTTAAAAAATCGAATAGATTCGCGTAACATTGCGCAACGGTTAGAAAGTATTTAAAAGTTTCTATTATTTATAAGCACACATTGTTCGTATTAATACATTCTTTCAGTGTCCTAGCAAATTCGGGAGTCACTAAAAATCTATTTTTGTTATCTGTAGGTTATTAAACCTGACTTCTATTAAAATTAAATGTTAAAACAGTTATTTAAAATTATCTTTATTAGCCAATTAGTAGCCAAGAAATTATAATCATCGATGCAAAAACCCAGCAAACAAAATTCAAATATGGCGCAATTATTTTTAATACCTTCAACATAAACGTATAAAAAGAACTATCCATCTATCTAAATTTGTTGGTAATTTCATGCTTCAACGTTGAAGTTACTAAAAATAACTGCGCGAAAATTAAATTTTATTTACTGGGAAGTAGTAGTAAATAATACTTTCATGAAGCGTGTCAATACAATAAGCAGTATCATAAATGTTAAAACGAATTATTGAAACCGATAACATACAACACTTTACGAATACAAAAAAGTGTGCAGTGTTGAAGCACTCAAATGCAACGACACACAAGAACAAAAGACGATGTGTTTAAAGCAGACATTTAGAATAACTCGGGAATGTCTTGACTTACCAAAACCACACGGCTTGTTCGAAATTGTTGTGGTATGTGCAAGAACGTCGCTACTCACTTTTCCGTTATAAAGAAAAGGTCAAAACCGCACAAAATCAGAAGAACAGGAATTGGAACATAATTACTCTTAGGTTACGCCTCTAGAGCAAAATGACTTTCTGTACTAAATCGCGTGGATTACAGATTTAGGAACAATCAAATTATATCTAGGTAGGTATTTAATATATAGAACTTTGACAATAACAGATATCTGTAAGAGCAGGAAAAGCTGTGACAAAAAATCATTGAGTGTCAATAAGCGTAATACAATTTTATTTTAATTAAGTTATGTTTGTCTGTAGGTTATTAAATAATTAAAATTAATACTTAATTAAATACTTAGTTAAATTATACTGCCTTAGATTATTTTAAATAAAACTAGCCGTAATACTATGAACAATAACGCGCATGTATTACCGAGTCTGTCAGTTTTTCATGCTAAATTTAGCGTAAAATTTATTCAATAAATTCAATAGCACGGGATTGTAATAATATGAGGAAAAATGGAACGCATTTATCATATTCACTATCCAAAATCGTATGAAATTTAGCCATCAAAGTTTGACAGCGTTGAATTAAAAATGATTTCAAACCTATTTATGGTCTGACACTGTGGCCGTAGTAGGATGCGAAAACGCTTAGTCATTTCAAATTCATAGGCTTTGATGTGTTATTGGTGTACCTTTACGATAAAATATGAAAAAGCGTGTGTTATCATGTGACTGGTAGTTCAGCGGGTTATCAAGAAAAAAAAAAGTGAAGAATATTTAATATCTCCAGGGTCGACATTTACGCGAAAACGTGTAATATATTATGAGGGAAGAGACTATTTGATAATATATTTAGATTTCAATTTCAAAAGTCAAAGCAAAAGTCTCACTCGTTTCATTTTTTATTGTTATAAATATATCATTTGTTTCTATTAACAGCAACGGTTTCCATTGATTTTAATTAAGCATAACTATTTTCATTCATAATTGATCAAATGTGAGTAGCCAAGGTAAAGATATGGCCTATATGTGATTATAGTTTTTTTATTGTTATTCCTGTTAAGTGCTGTCTTTCTTTGTGTTCAATAAACCGCTATTATATTATTATATTATTATTATTATATAATGAATAATATAACTTCTTCTCAGATAGAAAATATAAATTTTATTAATATCTCGGCATGTTTCAGGAGATTCTATAGAAATACCTTAATATTAGTAAACAACATCCTATGATAACACAAATTTCAAACATTTGATGTAGTGAGAAATGGATGGATTGGTTTCTAAAATTATAATAATACTTACAAGTCAGAAGTAGAATTAAAAGTGTTGTCAAAAATTATGTGAATAAAATAAATTATTTTGTGATCGGACAAGTCACGCTAATATAAATATATTCATTATGTTATATCACTGCAGTTAAAGATAATGAAATTGAATGTTAAAATGTGCTAGTATAAAATAAAAGTTATAAAGAAGTTATGAAAAAACATTTGGCTGTTTCTATGTTTATAAAATTTGTATGTATTGAATGATATCCAAAAATGAAAATGGAAGTATGGATGGTTTGAAAATCATTTGCTGATATCTTACGTAGGCATGCGTGTGTAAGAATCGTTTTCAAACTATGAATATTATATCAGGTGATCTGACTGATCACTTTTGAACAATTTCAATTTAACAACTGTCGCAAACACGTCAAATAACATATATTTTCTTTATTTTGTGCTTTTATTTACTAGAATTACTATTTTTCTATTGTATGTATATATGCATATATACAGGGTGCCCGCGAAATACAAAGCATGCTTTTAAGGGATGATAGGTACAACGATTTAGAAACAAAAACATATAATACACCTTGGGTCTATCTGTAAGCGTAAACGAGAAAAAAAATTATTTCTCATGTCACAAACTTCGACGCATACTGTACACCGGCAGCTGATCAGTGCAAGATTTACGACGATTACAGGCGTGTGTTCTTGAAAATGGGCAACACATCGAGCCTTTCCTGTAATACATTTTCTCCTGTCTCTCAAAAAAGTTCTTTTTAGGACCACCAACTTATCACAAATAAAGGAAAAGAACTCAATTTTGTAGTAGCAATAATTACATTTTTTTCATTCAATGCGACTTTTCCTCGACTTAAATTTTCATTTACCGATCGGAGGCTGCTATTAAATCCGTCCTTTTCACTCTAATTTCAACATAACATCGATTTTATTGTCATAACATTATTAAAAAAAACGCAAAGGTACCTTTATTTTAAAACGTATGGCCATTGACTTCGTACGATACAAGTTCAAGGTCGTATAAACAGATGATGCTTGGCTTGCATCTGCGCTTCTAATGAATCCGAGTACAGTATGGTGGAAGAGAAATGACACCACGCTTCAATTTCAAAGTATTAAATAATTCGTTTTCATCGTTGCTTTCAGTTATTTTCAACCCTAAATTTTTGATATGGTTTTTTGGTAATTTAAGAAGCAATATGGATGAGTTCTCTTGTACAGTTTGACCAAATAAGGTTTTTTAGAAATAATTTTTTTTCTCGTTTACGCTTACAGATAGACCCAAGGTGTATTATATGTTTTTGTTTCTAAATCGTTGTAGCTATCATCCCTTAAAAGGATGCTTTGTATATCACGGACACCCTGTATACACCTATGAAAAAATGTTGGAGCACCCTACACATTGCTCAAACTGTTATACAGGAAAATTGAAAGCTGATGAGTATATATAACTTTATTAACAATTTTAAAGATATTCTTTAATATTTTATGCCACTACATTGTGTGGTTACTGCACTAACTCTTTTGGGCATACTGTTCATAAGTTTCTTACCCAAACTGACGGGATTTTTTCTCCATTCTTCATAAATTATCTCCTTTAGTTCTCTTTTTGGTTTACATTTGTAAACGTATACATTCTGCTTTAGTATTGCTCACAAATCGGGGGATAAGTCTGGAGACTGAGAAGGCCATGGAAGCAGGTAAACATCATTACTTGTGAACCACCCTGTAGTCTTTTTCGCGGTGTGGCAAAGAGCGTAAAAATGATACAAAGTAGGCCTGAATAGCAGGAATAAGTTTTTCTAATGGTTTAAATTGATTTTATCATAGAATGCTTTTTACTCATATTAAAGTATTTTTATAGAATCTTCTGAAGATGGCCTAAGACCCAAGTCCCCCAATGTCGAGATATTAATAAAATTTATATTTTCTATGGGGGAAGAACTTTATATTTCATTACTATTTTTATTATTATATGTATACATATTTACTAAACCCGACGAAAGTTAAACAAATATTCAACGTAATTTCGCGAATCATTAGCAATTTTAGTTTTGAAGTATACTTTGCACAATATCTAAAGTTTCTAACCACGTTTACTCTAAATGATATATTTTAAAAACTCTTGGCATATTTATGTCGGCATGTCTGACTACTCTACAAGCTACGAAAACTAGAAAATCAATAGTTCATAATTTATTTAGTGAGATGTCACAGACGTTGAATATTTTATTGAAATATGTCGATGGAGAACCAGCATATAGACAAAATCAATACGGAAGGTTGTGTGCTTTACAGTAAGAACAACAATATATAATGTATAAAACACAACGGTTTTTATAACAAAATC
>SMLS01062161.1:0-24874 GCA_004785975.1 Popillia japonica | reverse complement strand
TTAATTGTCTAGTTTTGGACTTTGATTTCCCTATTAATGACAATTTGGAATATTTATTTCTTAAGTTTAAATTTCCGTCTAATACATTAATTATTGGAAATTTTTATAAACCACCACGTGTGTACCTTAATAATGTAATTGATGATTTTGAAAAAAATCTCTCCTTTGTTTATCCACTTGCCGACCATGTAGTGTGTACTGGTGATTTCAATGTTGACCAGCTAGTTCTAGGTAACCCCTTGTTGTCTTGTTTTGAATCATATGGCTTTGTTCAAGTGATAAATGAACCCACCCAAATTACTGCTACATCTGCCACACTGCTTGATCCCATATTTGTTTCTAATACTAATTCTAATACTGAAATCATCTGGCACGATATCTGCCGATTTAATTTCCGATCACAGACTCTCATTCTGTGAACTGGTGATAAGTTTCAAAAAACCTCCGCCAAAGTTGATAAATTACGGAAATTTCAATAATTTTAATTATACAGCTTTCGCTAATGAATTACGTTCTCTCGATTGGTTTCTCATAATTCGAGAGAGTAATATCGATCGTAAAATCAACATTCTTAATGAAGTTTTAACCACATTGCTCAATGTTTATGCTCTTTTGATTGAGGCTAAGGTTACTAAGGCAAGGGCCCCCTGGTAGACCAGGAATTTGAGAGTTTTTATGGAGTTAAGAGATCGAGCACTTTCCGAATTTAGAATTAGTAAGTCTCCTCAAGACTGGGATAGATACAAACGGCTTCGAAATTTTACACTTAATATGGTTAGACAGGGAAAGCGTAAGTGCTTGGACTCGGCTGGTCGATATTCTAAGAAAAAACTTTGGTCTGCGCTTAAGTCCCTTAAAGTAAAATCTAGTTCTGAGCGCACTCTACCTCTACCTGATGATCTATCTGATGTTTTTGGTATTAGTGATTATTTTGCAGGTTTTACTCGATCAACCAACAACAATTCTAATGATCTTATTGATTATTACAACTTCAACGACCTTAACTCTGATGCCGTTTTCCAGTTTAAATTAGCAACCGTTGAGGAGGTTCATGCAATTCTGCACGGAATTAAGACCAAAGCCTACGGAGGTGATGGCATTTCTTCTGTTATGCTAAAATATTGCAGTCCTTACATCGATCCTTATATAACACACATTATTAATTGTTGTATTGAACAGTCATATTTTCCCGTTCTTTGGAAGGCCGCGTTAGGTGTTCCTTTGCCTAAGATTTCCAACCCATCAACATTTTCAGATTTGAGAATAATTAGTATACTGCCTACTCTTTCTAAAGTTTTGGAAAAAGTCCTTTATAGCCAAATTTATTCTTTCTTCAATAACAATAACTATCTCCCTGATTGCCAGTCAGGCTTTAGGCCTGGATTTAGTGCTTCATCCGCTCTTGCTACTGTTCTTAATGATATAATGACATCTGTTGACAGTGGGATGTGTAGTGTGCTTATTTTACTTGACTACTCCAAGGCCTTTGATACTGTTTGTCACCGATTACTTCTCGCTAAGTTAAAGTATTTTGGATTTTGTGAGAACTCACTTATGTTATTACGATCTTATTTGTCAGGCAGAACAATGACGATTAAATGCAATAAAAACTGCTCTAATACTAACGAAATTTTGTCTGGTCTACCTCAAGGCTCATTACTGTGCCCTTTACTCTTCATTATCTACACATCTGATATTTTAAAAGCCATTAAAGCTTGCCGAGTTCAAGCTTATGCCGACGATACCCAGTTATTTCATTCCTTTCATATCCATGAATTTCGTCAAGCGATGGATACCATTAACCTAGTTTTACAACAGATCAGTAGCCTGTCTGTTGAACACAATCTTGCTCTTAATTCACATAAAACTAACGTTCTGCTTTCTGGCTCGAGACAGCGTGTTGAATTCTTAAAAGCCAATTTACTATTATCTATCTCCAATATACGCTTGCCTTTTGTTGATGTTGCTAGGAACCTTGGATTGTATGTGGACTCTCATCTTCGCTTTAAAGATCATGTTTCGTACTTACTTAAAAAGTCATATGCGTCTTTGAGACTGTTATACATGAACAGATGCATTCTAAGTCATACCTTGAGGAAACAACTTTGCGATTCCCTTGTTTTGGCATTGTTTGATCATTGCGACTTTATTTACGGTCCATGCTTGACTTTACAAGACAAATACCGTATTCAAAAACTTCAGAATTCTTGTTGCAGATTGATTTTTGATCTGCGTAAATTTGATCATGTCTCGGAATTTATCCGTAACCTATGTTGGTTGAACGTGGAGAACCGCCGTAAACTGCACTTGGCTTGTTTCGTTCATGGGTTGCTTCGTTCTGCGCCACCTTCCCCTCTTAAAGGTTTCCTAATTCCACGGCATTTTATACATGTCCTAAATACTCGGTACAAATTTGAACTTTCCGCAGCATTCTACGTCTTTATTTGAGCGATCTTTCAGCTATAATGCCGTTAAGCTTTATAACTTTCTTCTTGAATGTGTCAGGAGTTTCGGTGGCCGCAAGAACTTCAGCAGTTCTTTGAAGCAGTATTTTCTTTCTAGGCAGTAGTATTGTATAACCTTTGATATTCCTTTTTCTTTTGTTAGTTATTATTCCTTGTATGTATATGTATATGTGGGTGCGTCCATATATGATTATTATGTTAAGTTGCGCGCATGCTTTTGTATTTTTTTTTGTATTTACTGTGGTGGGTCCTGGTTGAGTATGAGTAGCGTCAGCTAGACTTCGCCAGAGCTCACCACCATTATTTATCTTTTGCAAATAAAGGCGATTTATTATTATTATTATTTAAAGCATGCTATGATAAGAATGTCATCTATCGAGATGTTGGTTTGTCCTATCGCAAAATTGGCCGTCGTGTTAATTGTACTGCAATGACGGTAACGCCTGTGTCTCGTGTGTGGACAGAAGAAGGTAGAAGGACATGAAGAAGATCAACTGGTCAACTGAGGGGTACCACAGAGCGTCAAGATAGACGCTTCAGACAACTAGCTCTGCCAATGGTTTGAAGAAGAAGGTAGACCTGTTACTATGCGTACACTATACGTCGACGAAACATACGTATCATAATAGAGAACTTGTCAACTTTTTACCGAAATAATAGAATAGAATAAAAATAGAATACAGAATAAATATCGACTTTCAAAGATGAAGGAACAGGGTGGGAAATCGAGCTCCAAGTGTCTGGAAGAAGAAATGTATAAAATATATTCTATAAGCTTAGAAGCTAGTTCTATCTGTAAGTATTGAGAAAACACGTCAAGTAGTCAATGGTTACAGCTAATGCCACAATAGATCAGTGCTTATGCTTTTAATGTAGCTAACAATGTCTCCCTCGTAATGTCTCTCTAACCGCTCGCGTACAAGCAACCAACGGAAGCATAATGCGCTATATGACCATATAATGAACAGAGACCAAGAGAGATCAGATGTATCAACGTAAAATGTAATAAAAGCGTTTTCAAATAACATAGTGATATAAAATACTCCAACTGCGACCTTGCTATGTTGCGAGATACTGACATAATGATAGATATAAATACATGAGAATACTGCGCGGTGAAATATCATACCACACTGAGTTGGGAAGATGTTTTGGGGATATTTAGCTGTAACGCATAAGGTTATAAACATTACACAGAAGTGGCAGGCGATTCCATAACCAAACCAGTATGGAAGTTTATATGCGAAAAGACTTACCAAAATAATTCTAGTTCCTGCAATGTAAAAGTATGTTGTATTAGTAAGGTAGTGAGGACTATAAAAATTATGTTAAAATTTGACTACATAATTAGTATACAGGGTTTTCCACGGTAGCCGTTCGTTAGAAGTTTCCGAGGTTAGAAAAAACCTAGAACTCTGAATTTTTGGAATCCGGGGCTATTCAAGATTCTCTTTCATTCTAAAATATTTTCAGGGTCTTACCACTTCCCGTTATACCGGAAGTCGACATAAACTTTCTTATTTTAAATAGAACACCCTGTATATTATTTCATTTTTAAATTCCTGAGAAAATTTTATGTTGAGTTCTATCAGGTTTCCCTATACCTATTTTCAACTGCTACTTAGGTATCTTGATTTTTTTGAAAATGTTGAAAGATGTAGCGTTATTTGCAACACAGTATCTTTTGCCCATTTTCGACTGGTAATAAACACTTGTAGGGTAGATGGAAGCACAAGAATGACACTTTCGAAATCCACATTGACAATTGATTTGTCGCATACAGGGTGTCCAAAACTGCAGGACCAATTACAAAATCTTCAAAGTTGAAAAAGTACTTTTTTTCAAATGGAACACCCTGTATATTATTGGATGATCAGATGCAGAATTTAATTCTGCATCGATTCGCTATAACTTTCCCTATACCTATTTCCAACAGTTTTCTTGTTATGTCAAGATTTCCAGTTTTAATGTGATTTTTGACAGAAACTGAAACATCGTATGTGTTTTGAACACATGAACATGACTGAAACGGTAGAAACTCATTTCAATTACAAAATGGAAACAAAACAGGAACATAAGAGAATTTAAAACGTAGTAACAAATGAAAAACAAAAAAATTAGGAACATAATGACAAGAAAAAATTAAATAAATTAAACGAAATAACTACAATAAATGTTCTATGTGACCACCATTTTGGTTCAAACACAAATCACTCTGTCATGTACTCCTCGCGAAACCGACCCCCGAAGTTCGTCTGGGGTTATATTGGTGAACGCATTGTGAACACGGTTCAATAGTTCCTCTCTCGTTAATACAGGTGTAGCGTACACTTACTCTTTTATGCGACCCCACAGGTAAAATCCAAGGATGTCAAATCGGGTGACCTAGGTGGCACAGTTCGAGGGTCTCTGGGGACCAATCCACCGATCCTCGAACATCAAAGTCAATTGTTGATATACAGCTAGTGTGGAGTGCGCGGGAGCACCATCCAGTTGATACCAACTGTTCGCTCTCTCTCCTGGAGGTAGAGTATTTAAAAAATCTCTAACAAATACTCTAAGTATCTCTAGATATCTAGCCCCATTTAAACTTTCATCGTAGACTTGTCCATAACCAGGCGAAAAACATTAAAGCTAAACCGGTCCTGGTGATTATTCTCCCTTAAGACGCGTGGATTATCTTGTGCCCA
This sequence comes from Popillia japonica, assembly GCA_004785975.1. Lineage (NCBI taxonomy): Eukaryota > Metazoa > Arthropoda > Insecta > Coleoptera > Scarabaeidae > Popillia > Popillia japonica. The sequence continues at coordinate 19,719 of SMLS01062161.1, read as the reverse complement.
GTAGTGAATATTTTGACGATTTATAAGTCCAGATAATTTTATAAAGGTATCTTAGATCTTCTGTCATTTTTGTGCACATGAACTCGCAAAAGGCGACGCGTCTTGCCTCATCAGCAATGCGTAATCCTTGTACAGTTATTTCACAAAAAGGATGCATTTTGTGTTTTTTTTAATATCTTATGAATTGAAGTTCTTGAAATGCCCAATTCCAGCGCTGCTGCTGGAATTGAATTCCGTGGATAACCTTGAAAATTAGCCAAAACATTCACCTCTTTAGCTTCATTATCTATTACTGGCTTTCGGTGATTACGAGTTGCCTTTACACTCCCAGTTTCCAAAACCGAGCTTCAATTCTTGCAAATTTTCCAGGAGTCATTGCTGATAAGTCCGGATATCGCTCGTTAAATAATCTACATGTGCGTCTGACAATTCGTTCACATTCACCGTGCGTATAAAACAAATTTAGCAGATCATTATTCGAATATTCTTCAATATTCTCCATTATTAACTGTATTTCATAGAATTAGCAAAATAGAATTGGACTACTTTGACATAAAATCAACAACTGTCAAGTCACTTGTTCTAATTCCTCTTATAATAATCAATGCTTACTGGATACGATTTTGTAGTTTTATTAGATTTTAGTAAAAAATCGAATCGATGCAGAATTAAATTCTGCATCTGATCATCCAATAATATATAGGGTGTTCCATTTGAAAAAAAGAACTTTTGCAACTTTGAAGATTTTGTAATTGGTCCTGCAGTTTTGGACACCCTGTATGCGACAAATCAATTGTCAATGTGGATTTCGAAAGTGTCATTCTTGTGCTTCCATCTACCCTAGAAGTGTTTATTACCAGTCGAAAATGGACAAAAGATACTGTGTTGCAAATAACGCTACATCTTTCAAAATTTTCAAAAAAATCAAGATATCTAAGTAGCAGTTGAAAATAGGTATAGGGAAACCTGATAGAACTCATCATAAAATTTTCTCAGGAATCTAAAAATGAAATAATATACAGGGTGTTCTATTTAAAATAAGAAAGTTTATGGCGACTTCCGGTATAACGGGAAGTGGTAAGACCCTGAAAATATTTTAAAATGAAAGAGAATCTTGAATAGCCCCGGATTCCAAAAATTCAGAGTTCTAGGTTTTTTCTAACCTCGGAAACTTCTAACAAACGGCTACCGTGAAAAACCCTGTATATGTATCTTACCTATTTGGCAGAGACTAAATATCCAAAGCCATATTTTCCATCCAAAAGTTAAATGTGATATTTCCAGCTTTTTTAGAATTGCCTGCCTATACGTCACCGTAGACCAACACACGGCACAAATGCTGATAGCTAACGAGCTAACAACTACAGACTATAACCGGAAAGCCACCTCATGAGAAAGCTTTTCCAGTAGCCGTTACGTCAACTGTTGAACGCGACCCACCAGAGTGGTAGGCGTAGATCCAGTCCACAGCACTACGCACGGTTGCTTATATAGAGACTAGCATGAACGGTGTAAATGAAACGGGCACAACAACGTTGATTTTTCTCAGAAACTAGGACGCTTTTGGGATAAAAACTTGTACCTAGATACTCAGGAAAGGTCCCTCTATTACATAGTTGAGACCCATACAGATCCAAGGTTTTGTTTTTATTTAAGAAATAGAGGAAATAGTCTTCGAATTTCGATTAATTATACTACTCATTTAACACCCACATAATCTTACATATACTATCTTGAAACATATACAGTACTAACTTCGAAATCGATATCCAAGGAATAATTCGATGGACGAGACTCATTTTGGTGTAGATCTGCCCACGCGGAAAAAGTAAATATTATCTTCAATGAAACATGTAGGATAGTGACAGGTTGCATGAAACCTTCCTTATAAAAATCCATCACAAGGTCGCAGACTTTACAAACCACGACTAACACAGAACATGAACATACCGAGAAGCTAAAATAAACCTTTGATGTTCGTTCCTTCATATTTGGCCAAGAGTACGGCCCAAACAGACTCAAATCCACTACCCACTAAGAGGGGACCCACTAAACGGTGGTTCTGGTGGCTGGAGAATGCTTAACCGCATCAGAACTTAGCTGGCTCCAGTAAAATCCAAACTAATCGAATGGGGTTTGCTGGACAGCAATGACGACAAATGCGACTGTAACGCCCCTCAGGACATGGAACACCTTTTTCAGTGCTCTGCTTGCCCCCACAAAGGTATTCTCGACGAACTGTGGCTAGCTGAATAGGAAGCATTAGACATAGCCCAATACTGGGGTAGCAAACTGTAGATTCCGGACACGAAAAAGTAGAGTAAAGTTAAGCAATGCTGATTTAGGTGGCTATCGAAATAACTACTAAAAGATCAATTTAACATAATAAAGAAGTTGAAGGTGGTGGCGGAAATTTATAACACCCTGTATATTGGCAATTAATTTCACAAAAGTAACTATGGGGTACCATACATATACGAAAAACCTTACTTCTATTTTGGTTATTTTTTACGCTAAACACTGTTAACACATTAATGACGAACCCGGAAATAAACACACATTTAACACTTAGGTACAGACATACATATCTCTACATAGGTTCGAATGTATTATGCCCTTACATATGTACCTATGTATGTATGTACATATATAATATACTGTAAAATATTTGGGCAAGTATAGGACATGCCATAATGTTCGGTCATAATGGTCACTATATCAATTGTAGGCTGTTGAAATTATAATTCGCGAATTGATCAATTACAAATAGGTTTGAGGCATACTTACAAATATCTATAAAAATGGTGGTGGTACTTACAAATGTGTCAAATACACTATGCCAACTATAAACGAAATAACCTTTACTCCAGCGCAAATCCATACACATACAATTTCATTACTATTCCAATACTCCACTAATGACTCTTTGTCAAGGTATAAATCTAAACAGTAAAGAACGGGTGGTAGTAAATATACAAAACACCAATGAATTCGTGTTCTCAGTCCTGTACATAGTCCATCTTCGCAGTTGCAAGGTCTTCTACTAGATTGTGGTACATTTTGTGGATGATTTAAAGTTGTTTCCATAATGGCACGTATTTTAAGTTACTAAATCTATACATGATTAAACGTTAAGTGCTCACTGCAGATAATTATAAATTTTGGGAAGATACTGATATCCTATCTACCGCAAAAAATATACTTATTGTATGAAAAATTAAACAAATGTCGCGCGTATTTTTAGAAACGGAAGAAGATATTAAATAAATGTTCACATTATCATAAGAGATATTGACTAAAGGCAGGGTTTTTGTAAAGAAATAAAATATTTTTTTATCATAAAAATACTACTGGATCGCGCACCTCCTATAATACATAGTCTTCCAGTGTCTTATACAACAACAAAATTGATAATATTTGTTGTAAAATTGATCGCATGGTTTCCTTTATCGATATACAAGTATCATTTCGTACAATAATCTCTTTTTGAAATTATTTATCTTAATAGTTTTAGAATTGAAGTTATGTCATCTTCCTTTGGAGTGCTTAGACAAAATAGTGTCTGCGTTTATATTATGTTATACTGCGTATTGATTCTTCTAGAGACGTTTTTTTAATTGTCTAGTTTGATCTATACAACCGTCTTTACAGTCTAATTTATAGACGATATTACGTTTTGATTATCTGTTTAACTATTGGTTTATTCCTTTTTTGTGTAATGACATCCCACTATTTAGCGAAGATGAAAATTTTACAAACAATTTTTGGTAAAATTTGTGTGAATAACTATTTTTGTCTAACTTGCGTGATCTAACTTTGATTATATTTTGTTTCTTAAAATCAGTAAGTGTTAATTTAATAGCCTGGTCAATTAAACTATTAATTCGCATTTTTTTTAATTTACTGAAGTATTTGAAAAATGGTTTTATGTCTGCTGTCTGTGTTTTTATGTACCGTTTTGCTTTCATGCTATACTCTGTTTTTTTAATAAGGGGAGTGAATTGAATATAGCCCGCCAAAATATAGGCTAACGATTGGTCTGTTGCCGGTCATGTTTACACTGCCAAAATTTAGTATTTTGGCGACGCCATATTGTAGACACAGCTGTCTTTTTGTGTTTCTACTATGTTTAAACAAGAAAATCAGTTTTTTAAAAACAATTTGCTTGTAAAAATAGATCGACAGCCTAATATAAATGGACTATCAACATCGCCTCCAAGAAAACGTGCTACTTTAGGGCGTGGACATTTGTACAGGATATACAAGTTACACTCAACATATACAAGAAAATAGTAATCCTACAATAAAGAAAACACAGATAACACTGCAAATTTCAAACACTTTAGGTAACATACATAAATAGTCATAAATATGTATATTTATATTTAACAATAACAATAGGTGTTTTGAGGACAAGTGTTTACCATATTATTGGTGAATATAAAGCTAGAGGGCTAATTTCACCACCATTAAAATGAGTTGGAAGAAAGGCGCTGCTGCCTACAGTTGACGTTAGTAATAAATACATGATAAGAAGAATCATTCATGGCCTTTTTTACGACAGAGAACTTACGAGAAATAGAGAAAGAGAATTAAGTTAAAACACAACGATGTAAAATTATTATTATCAACAAAACTCAATGCAAATGAAAACGTTATGTGAAAGTTTTGCCAGAGACTGGCAAAACATCCACATATTAACATTAACGATAAAACTCAATGCGAATGAAAACGTTATGTGGATGTTTTCATGTGCATTGAGTTTTGTTGTTAATAATAATTTTACCCCGTTGTGTTTTAACTTAATTTAAAAAATGTACTTTATTTGTCACAGTACAACTTCGAACAATTTCTATTGTTTATTAAAAAAAGTTTACATTCAATTGTCTCGATAAAGTTCGAATCCACGAACGAAAATTCGACATTTTTGAATTAAGAACTTTCATTAAAAATAGGCTATTTCATCTGCCCAAGATTATCTGGAGTAAGTAGCGTTAACACTACATATAATACTTATAAAATTCAACATGGCAGTATAATTTATTTAAAGAAGCTTGTTCAAGATCCTCCACTACTAAATTTCCTGTTACAGCAGATAATAGAGAACCCATTGCAACCCGGAATCCTTTTTATATAATTTATTATTATAGTGAAAATAGGTAGGTATATATGTAAATAGGTAGGTATATAATACTTATGTAAGTATACAGGGTTTCCCACGGAACTGGCTGGCTAGAAGTTTTCGGACTTAACGAAACGCTTCAGTTTTGCAAATTTTGGGTTCGCAATAATTTAGTACTTACTTTCTTTCTAAAACATTTTCAAGTTTCTTGTACTTCCGGTTAACCGGAAGTCGCTACGAACTTTGTTATTTTCTAGGGTTTCTAGGGTTTACTAGGGTTTCCTATACTTATCTTCAACTGTTTCTAACATATTACGATTTTTATGAAAATTTTGACATTTACCCCGTTATATTTAACTGAATAATTCTCACTTACTGCAAGTATCAGAGGATTGATATTTTAAAACTGTCAAATACTAACATTATTTCATCAAAACGTAGTAACATTTTTTCTTTATATCATACAGGGAGTTCAAAAATTTATAAGGTATCAAACAATTTTTAAACTAGTAAAACTCATTTTTTTCAAATGGAACACCCTGTATATTTTGACACTGTTCGATGCAAAATTCAATTCTACGTCGATTTGCTGTAATACTCTCTATGCTTATCTCCAATAGTTTGCTTTCTATTCCCATTTTATTTATTAATGCTTCCAAATAGCGGAATAATATTTTATCTAGTAAGCTTACGCTTTGATTACAATAAATTATTGTTCGCAGGAAACATTATTGTTGTAATCGTTAACCGTTGCGTATTTTGTGGCAGATAAGTATACATTATTGTGTAATTTATAAACAAAATAATGGAAAATATTGGAATTTACTCAAATCAGAATATGTATTTTAAATTTATGCTGCTTTTGAAGATTTGGGCATTTCAAAATCAGCTGTCTACAGGAATCTGAAACACAATAAGGTGCATCCTTATTCGGAGATTCTAGTACAAGCTTTCCGGGAGGGATATGAAGTGAAAATAATTTTTTTTGTCTAAAATAATTTAAAACGACGAATCAAAATTCAGTAGTGAAGGAATAAGAAACAGAAGAAATAATGATAGTGTTAGATCAAGCAAAATCAGAAATGACAGAGGTCTCGCATTTTAAGACTGCCAAATAGTGACATTATTACACCAAAATGTAGTAAAACGTTTACAGGAGCTTAAAAATACAGTGATAGTGAGTAGTAGTGGTAATGAGACAGGTATTAATCTTTCAAGTTGTAAAACTCAATTTTAATACATACATATATTTGAAAACATACATAGATACAACACTTAACAGTAATTATATTTTCATAAAATTTGTAAGACGAATATTAAATAATAAAATAGTCTTCCAGCAATTCTTTGATATTCTCCTTCTATAAAACAAATTTAAAATATCCTGATTTGAGTAAACTGCAATATTTTCTATTATTTTGTTTATAAATTACATAATAATGTATCCTTATCTAACACAAAATACGTATAAGTCAACCTTTACAGCAATAATGTTTCCTGAAAACAATAATCTATTGTAATGTCAATGTCATAGCTTACTCGATAAAATACTCCGCCATTTGGAAGCATTAATAAATAAAATGGGAATAGAAAGAAAACTATTAGAGATAGGTATAGGGAGTGTTACAGCAAATTGATATAGAATTGAATTTTGCGCCCAACAGTGTGAAAATGTACAGGGAGTTCTATTTGAAAAAAATTAGTTTCACAACTTTAAAAATTGTTTGATATAGCATAAATTTTTGAACATCCCGTATGATATAAAGAAAAAATGTTACTACGTTTTGGTGAAACAATGTTAGTATTTGGGAGTTTTAAAATATCAAACCTCTGGTACTTACAGTAAGTGAGAATTAATCAGTTAAATATAACGGGGTAAATGTCAAAATTTTCATAAAAATCGTAATATGTTAGAAACAGTTGAAGATAAGTATAGGAAACCCTAGTTATAATCGTCACAGAATTTGATGCTAAATTCAAAAATGTAATAATATATAGTGTGTTCTATTTAAAATTCGTGGCGACTTTCGGTTAACCGGAAGTGCAACAAACTTGAAAATATTTTAGAAAGAGAGTGAGTACCAAATTATTGCGAAACCAAAATTTTCAAAACTGAAGTTGTTTGTTAAGTCTCAAAACTTCTAACTAGCCAGTTCCGTGGGAAACCCTGTATATAATTTAAATTTTGCAGCTATCATGAAAAAAAAGTTGATAAATGGTATGTTTTTGACTAAATACAATTTACAATTGGTTTTTATGAAATATTAGATTTATTTTATTTTATTTAGTCTGTTGGATCTTATCTTATTAGAAATACCTGGAAATAAACAGATAAGTAGTTATACGACATAAAAATGTATATACATACATACATATGTATATTAGTTGTACATTATCTGTTCTTTGAGATAGCCAACAGAACACGAAGTGGCATCAAATATTTGAATTCGTTACTGTTACGTGTTTTTTTTATAAGAGAACGATCGGAATAACTATTATTTTGCAAATCTCAAGGAATCACTATAGCCTATTCCTAAAAAGATTGAGAGTTCCTCAAGCGAAAGTACAGTGTATGTCCTGTATGTACATATGTATATGTACTTACATATGTACATAAATTTGCATAATATCGCCTACTTTATAACGCACTTTATATTGATATAGTGAATTGATCAGATAGGTTGTAGGAGTAGTATTTTCAGAAAATGTCTACAATATCGACCAAATAGATTTGAGCTACCAGCCAAGATGGAAAAAATATTTCATTTAGCGATTTAGCCAATATTTCCATTGATTTAATATACAGCGTGTTCATTTGAAAACTTCCCACCGTAAATTTATGGAAATCTAGAAAATTATGAAATATTTCCTAAAACACGTACGAAGTATTATCGAGGGGGATAACTTTTGATGTAAAAATTGGCACACCTACTTGAACACCCTTAAAAACTTTAAATGGAAAGGGGTATCAAGTAATACTTCATTTGAATAGTTTTTTGAAACACTACATTAGGGGTAGTAGGGTGTTCAAGTGGGTGAGCCAATTTTTGCATCAAAAATTGTCCCGCTCGGAAAAGAACGCTCGGAAAAGAACGTTATAGTATGCTGTTAGAACAGAACATTTTGAATGATTATAAAGGTATTCGAATACGCAATCTGAGATACGAACATATTAACTTATTAAATTAAAGAGCTGTAATAAGACAAGTTTTTGTTTCGTTTGTTTTATTTTTTTAAGAAAATGTATTACATTAGTTTTCCTGTATAAATAGTTATAGCAAAATTAATATACCACCAAGTAGTCAATTAGTTCCATAATAAAGTTCCATAAAGTTCATCTAGTTTGCGTCGACATTTTGGTAGAAAAAGACTTAGATAATGAGTAGGTATGTGTTTTCTTTTACATAAACATACAATTAAATGACATTTATTTAGTGTCAATTGTTAATCACAATTAGCAATTAAATTCTTAAGTCGATTCTAGTTTAACAAACTGTTACTCAGTTTTCAATCTCGTATTTAAAGTGTCACTTTAGAACACAAGATCTCTTTAGTCCAGGCTTATTATCGAAGTGATAATAAAATTGATAATGTATGGATTTACTCAGTTCATAATTGCTTCGAAGAATTTCAAGTTGAGTTTTCACATTTTGCAACCTATTATATGCAATTTAACACATTACCTTCAAGAAAATCAGGCAGCGAAGCAATTAAGAAACGTACAATTTAAGTTGTCAATGTTGAAGAAATAGGTGGAAAATGAACCACAAACATCTGTTTGACACCCTAGTCAACAACTTAACGTTTCTGTTAGTACAACTCACAATTTATTGAAAAAAGATTTACAATCGTATCCATACCATGTTACTGCAGTAAAAGAGTTGTTAGTCATTGATCACCCACGTAGACTAGAATTCTGTAATTGGTTTGTAAATATGAACAATAATAATGGAGAGCTTTCACAAATGATCATCCATCTTTACTGATGCAGCATGGTTTTGTAAAACGGGATACTTAAATTCACAAAATACAAGAATGCGGAGTAGTCAAAATCTACGTGTAATAATTGAGGAATCGCTACATCCAGGGAAAATAGGTGTTTGGGCAGTAATGAACCAAAGGCGAATTATAGGGCCAATATTTTTTCATTTAACGTTGACTGCTAGGTACCGCACAAAAAGTTTAGCGCCATTTATCTATCGGTTGCATGATGATGAATCTCAACGCAATAGCAAAGAATCCAAAATTGTTGCAGAATGTGATTAGAAATTTTGAACGGAGAATTTTAAAAGAATTAAACGACATACATAAAAGTATTATCAATATATCACATGCGACTTAATAAACTTTTCAAATGAACGCATACTAGTTGTTACACATAGTATTGGTTTAAATAATAATTGTTAGACAGGCCACAATAGCAAAAATATTATAAAGTTGTGCCATTGTAATCTAATCGTAAAGGTGGCCTCTAATGCGAGATCATATACTATAAATATGTATTAACATTGTCTTTTATGCGACTTTTTTCTAAGTGTTCACGTATAAGCAACCAACAGAATGTGAATGCGCTTTGGAACCATACGAGAAACAGAACTAAAGAAAGAGTAGATGGTATATAAAAGGTAATAAAAGCATTTTCAAATAAGGTGGTGACATAAAACACCATCATTGCGAGCTTGGTATTTTCCGAGATATTAACATAGTGATATGTGTAAATACATGAAAATACTGCGCGGTGAAATAACATACCACACTGAGTTGGGAAGACGTCTTGCGGATATTTAGCTGTAACGCACAAGGTTATAAACATTATACAGAAGTGAGAGGAAATTCCTAAACCAAACCAACATGGAAACTTATAGGCGAAAACGCTCAGCAAAACAATTCTAGGACCTGAAATGTAGACATATTTTGTATTAGTAAGATTGTAAAGAATATAAAAACTATGCTAAAAGGTGTTTAATTAATTAGTTACCTATTTGACAGAGATTTAACAGCCAAAACATTATTTTCCATCCAAACTTTAATTGCGGTAAATTTTGTTCTTTACGAATGGCTTGTCTATACGACACAATAGAATAACACAGGACACAAACGCTGGCAACTAACAATTTTAAATAAATAATAAGTACACCCTCAATTTCTAATGTACTTACTTCTTAGTACGGTATCACCTAGTACTACTCTATTCCATTTCTTCAAAATTACGTAAGCTAATATAGTAGCTTGCGCAGCACTTTCCAAAAAATTTTCGGTAATTTGTATCAAAGATTTGTCTGAAACATATTGGCTTTTATTGGGCATCCTTGAACTGCATGCTTTGCATAACATTATAATATACCACATGATTGGAATTCTCTCTCCTAAATAGTCCACGCATTGTCTAAAAATTTATTTTAATATGATATATGTATGAACTTTCTACGATGATGAATTACTTTAATATATTTCTTTTACGTGGGGTGAATGTTTGCTCATTGCTATTTAATTTACTCTTAGTTGTGGGTACAGCATCACTACCATTAATTTTGAATTTCGGTGAACTGAAACAATGATTAACAAATTAGTAACAATAAGTAAAAACTTATTTTAAAATAATATTTTAATTAATTTTACTTGATTTACATGGATAAAATTTGTTTATTGTTATTGAATGGGTCGTCATTTATAGTTCCATGGTATTGATTGTCTCTGGATGCAGGTGATCTGAAACAATTATTAATAAATTATTATTTAAAAGTATTTTTTTAATGTTTCCGTTTGTTGATTTTGTTTAATTTTACTTTTTACTAGACATTTACTAAATATTTTTCCACTTAGAGATCAATAAAATAGATATGAATTAAAAATCAATTTATTATTATTTCTCCTTTCTTATATTTTGCCATTTTCAAACTCAATTATGTCGTTTTTCTTTAGAGTGCTTAGATAGCAATTTTCGCGGTTATATTATGTGATACAGTGCCTTGGTGGTTACAGAGTTCTCCAGTTCTAATTGATTGACGACATTACTTTTATTATTTTTTCAATTGTAGTTTTTAGAGTTGTATGGGTTAAATTTCCTCATATATCTATCAGTTTAACACATGACAAAGTAGGTTCAAATCTGGTAGACAATTATTTAGTTTGCGAAATTCTAGAGTATCTGTACTACAGCCATGGTAGTTACTGTATCACTTGCGTGTAATAAAATTTTAATTTCTGAATAAGTCAATTATAAAAAGTGACAGGGCATATTTGCAAATACCTGCAAATTGGTAGAGGAAGTACTTACAAATTTGTCAAATACACAACGCCAACTAAAAGCGAAATAACTCTTACTATAATGCAAAGTTTGACAGATATTGTTTCATCGCTATTCCAATACTTGTACACAAAGCGTAAGTCGAGAGTTAAATCTACGCCGTACCACACCAGTGGAAACACATATACACTACACCAATGAGTTGTTGTCCGTAGCCAGATCCTTAGCCCGCCTTCGCAATTGCAAGGTCTTGTACAAGGTTGTGCCACATTATCTGGATAATTTAAACTTGTTTCCATCATGGCACGTATTTTAAGTTACTAAACCTACAGATGATTAAACGGCAGTTAATCATCGCAGACAAATGAAAATTCTGATAAGATAATGATATCCTACCGCAAAAAAATCACATGTTGTTTAATAAAATTTCACATTATCACATAAGATGTGGCGACACATACGGATTTTTTGTGTACTCACAAAATTCTTTTTCATCATAAATACACAACTGGGACTGGAACTTTCGTCCAAATATCTTGTTATTTTAGCTGCTTAAATCTCTTCTATATATATTATAAATCAATTGAATCTAAATCTAGTAATTAAGATGTTTATAGAAATTATTCTCTTTGCAAGATAAGATGCAGATGTGCACACGATTTATAATACATATAATAATTCTTCCAATTTAATCTTGACAATATAGTTCATGTTACATAAGTATAAAGAACCTTAACGCCGCCAAAATCGATCTAAGTTTGAGTACATTGAATCAGCGCTGAAGCAGAGATATCTTAGGTTACGTTCATAGTGCACTGACGAAGCGAGAGACTAGCTACGAGACTAGAGTAGCGTCAGAAACAGTAACCCTAAATCAGAGAACCCGTTCATAGTGCTTGAGTCGCATGGAGCTGCAAAGGAAATGCAATTTTAGTTTACGTCGCTTTCCGCTTTTTTAGTCTCTCGCTTCGTCGCTGTACTATGAACGTAACCTTATATATGCATCGGCGGTGAAGTAATATCGCTGAAAGATCGCTGTGATCATAATATTGTGTAATCATTCATCTTCACTAGCAGCAGACTTTGCAACTTCTTGGAGGAGTTAGAGTTACCGAATAAAATTCCCTGAGATTTAGAAGGATAAACATTTAATTTAAACTGCTAAAATTGGTTAGAATTAGAATTTGAGTTGAGGGTGATGTTGCACTGTGACCAAATGATCTACTGTGCCCCCCTACATGAGATATACGTTGTTGGTATTTGCCCATAGCTATAGCTCTCCATTAAGTCTAAGGGCTTTAGTAAACTGCAATAATTATGATGGTTTCGTGGCGGGTATTTCACCTTCATCAATGACATCTTTATCAAAATAACTAAAATAGGTTAGCTGTTTAAGCTAAATCGGAATTCACATTAGCTACCAAACTGGTCCTATTCTTGAGTTCGAAAGATTTATAAACTCGAATGTTGTTTGTGTGTGTATGGGAATAGATAATTAATTAATACTCAGTGCATATAGTACATACTTAGATAAGTCTATTTCGGGTATACACAGAAAACAGCAGCGGACTAAATATTGAACTCTGTGGTACACCGTAACTAAAATAGATTAGCACACATACAGGATTATCTAGGTTAACCATACTACGTACGATTAGGAGGAAAATTGAGATTACACTGAAAGAAATAATCAGTGAACTCAGCAAGTCCATTGTCCAGTTAATCTTATTTGCTTCTGAAATATTTGATATACATACATACCTGATAGAAGACTAACTGGCTTCAAATCTTTAACTTTTTTAAGTTCCTGTTTTTTGGTATTATTTTGTAAATCTAGACAAACCACTAAAAGCCATATTTTAGAAAATATCTACAAAATCGACAACATTTCTTTGAGTGATTAGCCAAATTTAAAAAAATGCCATAATGACTAAATAGTTAAATATTCGAAACGGAATGTCGTCTTTTTTGACAACAGCAAAACTGAAGAAGTCATATTGCGATAATCATTTAAATAAGCTAAATCTAAAGTTTCATTAAAAACAAAAAATCTTGAAAAGTCCATATAATTCGAAACATGTTACAAGTTTGCTACAATTTTAATTTTATTAAATGAATTCGATAGAATAATAAAAAAACCATAATAATAAATACAATATTTTCAACTATATTACCATTAGCACATACTTATCTATTTTTCTCTATTCCTTCTCCTATTACCCGTACTTGTAAAAAAATTTGCAAGATGTTTTGATTTTTTGGATTTAGCGTACTTACGTACTACCGTGTGGCAAACGTTAAGAGAAAATCTACTTCACCCCTTTCATCTTCAGCGTGTGCATAATCTTTCGGAAGACGACTACCCTCATCGAGTGCGTTTTTGTCAGTGGTTAGTTGACCAAAATGCGGACAATCCCAACTTTTTACTTAAAATTCTATTTACGGACGAAGCAAATTTTTCACGTTAAGGCATATTAAATATTCACAACAGACATGTGTGGGCAATAGAAAACCCTCATGCGATATATCGTACTGACCATCAACGACGATTTTCCATAAATTTGTGGTGCGGTCTAATAAACAATTTTATCATTGGCCCTAATTTATAACCGTCTCGTTTGAAAGGGGAAAGTGTGTGGGTGAAGTGTGTGAAAGGGATGTGCCATTAGACATTTGTCAACAAATGTATTTTATGCACGATGGGGCTCCGCCGCACTTTAGACGAGATGTGCGGCATTATCTAGATAACACTTTCGGTGATTTTTGGATTGGTCGTGGAGGACCGGTAGCTTGGCCACCTCGTTCTCCGGACCTAAATCCATTAGATTTCTTTTCTTGGGGACATTTGAAAGACTTGGTTTACAACAGAGACGTAAATAATATCGCTGACTTGAGAAATAATATTTACGAATCTATTGCGCGAATTCGTGAACAGGACGTGTTACCACTAGTGCGTGATTCATTGTTGCGGCCCGCTCATTTATGCATACGTGTCGGCGGTAGCAACTTCGAACATTTACTTTAGCAGTCGAGCGGTCCTGAAAACATCAGACTCTCAGGTAGTGTTTCTAAAAAGTTTTATAAACACTTTTTTTTTCATCATTCGTTTTCTTAGCTCCGTTGATGACGATTTTTATTTTTTGTAAGAGAAGTATCCGAGCACCCTGTATATGTGTATGTTTTGTAGAAATGTGGTAATATTACCGCATCGTATGTTGTTTACTACGTTAAAAATACGTAAACAACTTGAACAGGCACAGTTTCGGAAAATGTATGTCGATATTATCACTCGTAAGTTTTATCGATTCTTTTTGTAGCATTTTTCCAAACTATCGGCAGAAATAAGATTTTAAGCTGCTGATTGGTAACAATCAATACGAAATTAAATGTACGACATGATAGATTATTTTTTGTGGCTTCCGATAGAATTTTTATGTTTAAATGTAACTTCTATGTGTCAAATTGTCAGATCATATACTCTTCTTAAAACGATTTTTCTTATGGAGAGTAGAACTACAGATGATTTCTAATGTTATTGCTTGTCAAGAGCACCTACTACTGAAATTTTTGCTACGTAGGTACATAATACATATGATCATTTAGAATCGAAACCCACATGATCTCTGACGTAAGATGACGTAAATAATATGTTGATAAAACAAGAAATATTTCTAAGCTATCTAACCGGCCTAACCTTGAAAATTTAAAACACAGAATAAATAGTTGTTTAGATAAAAACTGAAACCCCTTTCAACATTATTATAACAATTTTTCCGCTAATTAGTTGCGATTATTTGCAATTTAAACCTAACTTGTAAAATTTTAATTGTCAACATATGTAAACAAAAAGTTCTGGAGGAATTTTATTTTTAAAAATATGTATTACCATACTGTTAAATGGGTTGCATATCTAAAAGAGGTCACGTGGCTTTCGGTATTAAATGAAAGCCCTTTTTATTGAGTGTGTAAATATATCCCCGTGGTTTTGTTACAACCATACCCACTGTAAATAATGTTGCGTTATTATGCCGCAAGAATAATTCGAGTTACCGATGTAGTGAGATGAGTCAGAACTATTGACACCGATAATATTAGAAACGCGTATACATAAAACGTCTAAATGTCCATTTTGTTTGAATTTTACGGAAACGAATGTTTTGGTGTACCATTGATGTGATATAATTCTTGTTAATAAATTAATGTTCTTTAAAACTCTAAAAGTGATAACAAGCTTTAATAAACACATAAAAGGTTTGCTTATTTGTTTTATTTTTAAATAAAATTATAACAAAATAAGAACTTATATAATCGATCTACTTTGCTAATAAAGATAAAAACCTAGATGTATTTTTATTATGCTGCATTAAAATCTATTGCTTTCGATGTAATTTCTTGTCGATACAGTGTAAGGTGAGAATATAATTGTTATAAAGAATATAGCTTTAGACGTTAGACTGGCCAAAATTGCAACAATAGTAGTATCAAATTATTGAATACTTAGTTAAGATGTCATGTTATTGTGCTCGACAAATATAGTTTTAAATATGAAATAGCATCCTACAATTTAGTTAGTGCTGCAATAACTTCCTTTTAAGCTAGTCATTAACAGTCTGTCTTCTGCGATTTCTGTTTAAGTGTTCACGCACAAGCAACCAACAGAAAATGAAGGTAGTGCATGACCATACAAACATAGATACAAAACTAGCAGATATTATATATATAGATGATACTTGATACATGTAAAATATTATAAAAGCATTTTCTAGAAAGGTCGTGATATAAAATACTATAATTGCAGGATTATTATATTCCAAGATACTAACATAATAATAGATATAAACACATGAGAATACTGCGCGATGAAATAACATACCACACTGATTTTGGCAGATATCTTGTTCGTTTCTAACTGTAATGAATAAGGTTATAAACATTATAAAGAAATGAGAAGCAATTCCAACACCAAACCAAAATGGAAGTTCATATGCGAAGCTACTTAGCAATACAATCCTAGGTCCTGTAATGCAAAATTTTTTATATTAGTTATGTGATCAAATGTTAAGTTTTAATTACGTATTTAGTGTATATATGTTACCTATTTGGCCGAAACTGAGTAGCCAAAAAAGTATTTTCCATTCAAGAGTTAAAGGTGGGATATCCTGGTCTTTACGAATGGCTTGGTTATACATCACAGTAGACACACAAACACAAGAAGCCAACGCTGATAACTAATGATTTCAAATAAATAATAAGTATACAGACAATTTAGACTGTATATACCTACTTCTGAAGCAAATATCAACTATCACTCCCGTGTTAAATGTCTTCAAAATTATGTAAATTAATATAGTAGTCTGTGGAGCGGTTTCCAAAAAATTCTGTCATTTGTACCCAACCCTTATCTGACGCATACTGCCTCTTATTCGGCATACTTGAACTACATGATTTGATTAACATTTTGAAATACCAAATGATAGGAACCCTCACTTCTAAACAGCCCACACATCGTCTAAAAATTTACTTTTATAAGATATATTTTCTTGCTACTAGGAGTATAACGAATTACTTTAATGTACTGTTTTCGCGTTAATTGAATAAAGGTTGCCCATGGTTATTTAATTTTTTGTTAGTTCTAGTTATTAACGAATTATTTTAAAATATTTTTTCTTCATTTACCTGCATAAACTTTGTTCTTTGGTATTTAACGAGTCGTTATTTGAAGATGCACTATCACTATCACTATTATCGACTGTAGATGATCTGTAAAGAGTTATTCAAGATTACATTAATATATATTTTTTTGAAATTAATTACAAATTACTTTGATATTTTTCTTTTACGTGAAGTCCATGAGGGTCGTTCACTGTTATTCAATCGACTATCATTTGTATGTGTACCATGGCTACTATTAATACTGGATGAGGCAGATCTAAACAATCATTAAAAAGTTTCTTGAAAATAATTTGTTCTATTTAAATTTACTTCACCTACGTGAATGAAGATTGCTCATTGGTATCTAATCGGTCGTCCATATCATTTTCATTGGCAATAGATGATCTGAAATAATTATCAGTGAATTACCTTAAAAAAATTGAATATTAACTTTTTTAATTAATTTTAGTTTACTAACACAAATGAAGTTTGCTCCTTGTTATTTAGTGGGTCATTACTTATAGATGCACCATCACTACTATTGTCATTAGTTGGAGGCGATCTACATGGAATTTATAACTAATTATATTAAAATATTTGTTTAATTTAATTATTCTTCACTTACAGCAATGAAGTTTGTTCTTTGGTATTTAAAGGACTGTCATCTAAAGGTGCATTATCACTATTATTAATATCGACTGCAGATGATCTGAAACAATTATTAATGAATTAGTTTAAAACTAGATTTAATTAAATTATAATTAAAGTTAGTTTTTCTTCACTTACATCCATGAAGTTTGTTTTTTAATTTTTATTAATTCTTCATTATTCCCAGATTTATCGTTGAGACTACTGTTTTTGGATGTAGTTGGTCTGAAACAATTTTTATCAAATTAAACTGGTATCTGTATGTATATGCTTTTAATACACGTTTAGATCCAAAATTTTGTATTGGGAGCAGTTGAGGTAGTAGATACAAAAATATATAGTAAGTGTTACAGTGGTAGTCCAATAAGCAATACTATTTGAAAGCCACTGCAGCTGCACTTACCAGAAATGAAAATAGCAAGCAATAAATTCGAAAGATAGGTACATAAAGTCATAAAATATGTATGTATATACCTATTATAGTGGATTATTATGAGAAAAGTATTGGTATAAGTAGATGTAATAAGTCAATAGAGGAATGTGAGATTTGAAAATGTCAATTTTTTTCAGTTACATTATATTAAAAATACAAATAAAAGTGAAACCAAAATATTATTTTGTAAATCATTACAATTAAAAATGGCACCCAAAGTGGAGCAGGCAAAGTAGTAAAGTAAAGAAAAATGCGCAATAGCAGAAGAGGGACAAGTAAATCGAATACAGGAAGAGGTAGTGGGGAACAAAACAATCAAGGGGATATGCAAAGACTCACGGAAACAACACCGAGTACAAGAAATGAAGTTTATGGAAGATTTAATAAGGAGACAAGAAAAAGAAAGAGAAAGACAAAAAAGAAAGAGAAGCTAAGAAAAAGTTACAAAAACAAGATAAACAAGCAAGAAAACAGGAGTTACAGGAGATGCTCGAGAATTTTACGTCTAGAAGGAGCGAATGAAGCAGAAGATTGAGGAAATGCAAGTGCAGATAAATGAGAAGAGGAATGAACAACGTACAGAACGGTAGAAGATGAGATTTATTAATTAAAAAACAATCATCCTAATTTTGATGATGAAATAAAAGGAAGTTATAACTTACAAAAGAAAATCGATGAAGATATAAAGAAAATAATGGGGAAATTATTAAGAAATTTTATAATGGTAAGAGATTACACCTTATGTAATGATTATGAGTTAAATTATAATAGACTGATGAATATTATTAGTGCTACAATGAGAGGGGAAGGTGAGTTATGGTTTAATTTAATAACAGGTAGAATAGACAGTTTTGCATGTTGAGATAAAGTTTTCGGACTTAACAAACAACTTCAGCTTTGAAAATTTTAGTTTCGCAATAATTTGGCACTTACCCTCTTTCTAAAACATTTTCAAGCTTTCAGCGGTTAACTTGAAGTCGCCACAAACTTTGTTATATTAAATGGTACAGCCAATATATTATTACGTTTTTGAATTCAGCATCAAATTCTATGACGAATACAACTAGGGTTTCCTATACCTATCTTCAACTGTTTCTAGATAAAAAAATTGACATTTACTCTGTTATATTCAACTGATTAATTGTCACTTATTGCAAGTTAAGGCAGAGTTTTGATGTTTTAAAACTGCCAAATATTAACATTGTTTCACCAAAACGTAGTAACATTTTTTCTTTATATCCTACAGGATGTTCAAAAATTTATGCTATATCAAACAATTTTTAAAGTTGTGAAACTAATTTTTTTCAAATAGAACTCCCTGTATATTTTCACACTGTTGGACGCAAAATTCAATTCTATATCAATTTGCTGTAACACTCCCTATACCTATTTCCAATAGTTTTCTTTCTATTCCCATTTTATTTATTAATGCTTCCAAATGGGGGAATATTTTATCTAGTGAGCTATGACATTGACATTACAATAGATTATTGTTTTCAGGAAACATTATTGCTGTAACCGTTGACTGTTACGTATTTTGTGTTAGATAAGTATACATTATGATGTAATTTATAAACAAAATAATGGAAAAGATTGCAGTTTAGTCAAATCAGGATA